>JAJJWW010014185.1:0-286723 GCA_023531295.1 Papaver armeniacum | reverse complement strand
ATCTCCTCTTTATATAGGTGTTTACATAATGGATGACAGCTCACATACAGCTCATATTCTCGCGAGCCTTTTAATGATTCCGCTGAGCTCTTGCTACCTTCTCTCGAGACATTCTCGCGAGCCCTTTAATGATTTCGCGAGGCTCTTGCTACCTTCTCTCGAGACATTCTCGCGAGCCCTTTAATGATTTCGCGAGGCTCTCGCTACCTTCTCTCGAGACATTCTCGCGAGTCTTTCTACCTTCTCTCGAGACACTCTCGCGAGTCTTGCTACCTTCTCGCGAGTTATGAAAAATAATGAATCTCGCAAGCTCTTCTCGCGAGTTAAGGAAATAATTGAATCTCGCACGCTAAGAAAATATGTTGTGCGATATTTGAATCCTACATCTTGCCTCTTTTTCCTTGAATATTGCTTGAAGAGCGATTTGAAGGAAAAATTCATTGTTGTAATAATCTTTAGTCTTTGTTGATGAAGGAACGAGCGGAAGAATCTTGGACTTGAAAAGTACGTACTTGCCTCTATTCTTTTGCGAAGTTCAGAAGTTTTGAGAAGTATATATGAAGTATCGTTTCTTGAATTATGCGAAGTATGAAGTATCCTTGAAGAAGTATATGAAGTACTTAATCCTCGAAATATATAAGAAGGATGAAGTATCCTTTGAGAAGTATAAGAAGTACTTAATCCTCTAAATATAAGAAGTATTGCGAATCCATTATGCGAAACTCTCGCTCCATGTTCTTTGCCTCATGCTATGCTCTATTCTTTCGCGAAGTTACGAAACTTTGCGAAGTGGATAAAAATATTAATCCTTGAAGTATAAGAAGTATTGCCTCTGTTCATGCGAAGTCATTATTCCATTTTTGGTGAGGATTCTTGTTGTTCATTGGTAAACATCTTCTTTGGAAATGATTCTTGCTGAGAAAATAAAGAACATAAAATGTTTTTCGGTAATCCATTGTTGCCTCTGTTCTTTATCTACGAAGGTAGAATCGTTGAAAAAGTGTTGAATGAGTGAGTTATTTCTTCATTCTTATTTTTCCTCTATCTCTGCGTTGTGCTCATGCGATAGTATAATCTCTTTATTTCTTTACGTTGAATTTTATCATTGCGATAAGATCGCGAGGATGTCTTTACATTTTCACGTAATGACCCATTGATCTTGCCTTATCATTTTTGTGTGGTCTTCCAAGTTAGACCTCCCTAATTAGAGGTCTTCCCCTGCCACCTTTTATCACGACAAAATCGCAGGACGTCTTTACACTTGCATGTAAAGACCCATTGATCTTGCCTTATCATTTTCCAAGTATTTTTGCCTCTGCAGGATGTTTTAGTTGCGACAATATGACGAGGCCTAGATATCCTTGCGAACATAAAGCCCCATGACATTGCCGTCTTGCGACGAAATCGCGGGACGTCCAGTACACTTTCGTGCAAAGACCCATTGATCTCGCCTTACCCTCGCGTTAGTATTATTGCCTCTGCGAGGATCATTGCACAAATATGACAAGCCTAAATTCTCTTGCGAAAACATAGCCTTATGACATTTGCGTCTGTTTTGACACTCCCCCTAATGGAGAGCGTCGCCCTTATCATCTCCCCGGTTGCCCCTTCAAGGAGGCGAAACATCGGCCATACAAGACTAGCTCCTCCCATCCGGTCTTAACAACAACCGAGTTGTTTTCGCGACCTCTTATCCCTTATACCTATAGGGTTTATGGTTACGAGGCTGCACCCTAAGTGGAGTTTTCTTCGGGCGAGTGCAACATATGCCAAGACTTGCCAAGAATGGCCAGGGTAGGTTCATCCATCCCGGGCACTCTGGCTCAACCGTGTACCTCGGCGCCTTGAGCATACACTGACTCCTTGGAAGAGACCCTCGGTCGCCCAACCAGGGTATAACCTTATATATATAGTTGGGAATCCAAGGTACCTCTTACGGATAGGCTTTCATGGGCCCCAAATTTCCATGACTCAGGCTTCAGGAGCGGTGTAACCTTCCCCTGAGCCATGTCGAGAGATACCCCCTTATATGACGCACTTTAGGTCTTACATTTGCCTCTTACGAAATGTTATTCGCGAACTAGGGTGTACGCCATAAAGGTTCGTCCCATTATGGTTATTTTATTGATTCTTCTTCATATGCAATAGGTACCCCCTACTACGACGCACTTTAGGTACTTTTGCCTCTTGCGAAATTCTGATTTCGTCATAGTAGGTTTGCCTCTATCTGATTATTTTGTTGATTCTTATGCATATAAGCTCTTTGTAATTTCGCTGATCTTTGATAATCTCTCGATTTATATCTCCCTCTTCCTCTAGCTTTTGTGGTTTCTTGTTGTTATCTCTTAGAAGTATATGATTTACTTGAAATTTGAAGAAATAAATGAATGTGTAAAAATTAACTTCTTGATGTTGCGTCTTGTATATGTGTTTAAATGCTTCCAATGTTCTAACTCAGCTGTGAAATATATCTGAAATAATCTCCGTTCTCTTATTTCTGTAGTAATTCAAGTCTTTTGAAATGTGTCACCAAATTCATGCCTCACGACCCGGCTAATTCAAACAGAGTTATGGCGCCCATGACTTAAATGCGAGCTTAAGCCTTGATATTTTTGTAAAGCTGTTGGGTGAACTTTAATGGGCTTGGGCCAATTGGGCTTCTTGGTTACTTCTTACTGATATTTTGGGAAGAAGACATCTACAGTGAACATCGCAAAGAAATGTTTTGGATGTAAACATTCGTAAAGGAAAACCAAAAAAAAATTTTGTGCGACCATCTGAGAATCAACCGTGACCTTCTTCTTGGATTTTATTGTCCCAGACCAAAATGTACTGGGCTTCAACTTTGTGAAAGAATGGTGAAATTCGCATGAGTTATTCTTTCTTGTCGTCATTTATTTTAAACATCAAGTTTGTCTTCGCCTTCTTTCGTCTTTTCCCTGGAGAAAATGTTTTATTTTGTCCTTGCATCGCGATCTTGTTATTGTGGTTTCTGAGTTTGTTCTTCGATGTTATCTTTGTTCTTTAATTTCATACGTAGTTGACCTTGCTTATTTACCTCTGCAAAACTGTTTGTAAGTCACGAGATGAACCGAGTTTCCTCATTTGTCTAATCATTTGTTGGCGCTTCTCATCTCTTATCTCCCTTTCATTCTTTTCCATATTGTATATTTCAAGTGATTTGCCGTTGATGATGTTGTTAAGAGCTGTCCTATGTTAGATATGATTTTCTTCGATGTTATTTCATCAATTTTGTCTTTTTGATCATACTCTCTCGCTGATTTACTTTCTTGAAATGGTTATTTCGTTGTGTTGACTTCTTTGGTTATAATAAATTTCTTTGGAACTATCTTATCTGCGAGATTCGCTGGGACTGATTAGTTTTGTAGAGATGTTTGTGTTGCTTTGTCTTTGTCCTTCTTTCTCAATTGAACTTTGCTGAAACTTTCCTCTTCGCCATCTAATTTCCCCTTGAAATTTTGACGTGTTGTCTAGCTTCGCTATTCAATATGATTATTAGGTGATGTTGTGGCAGTGACTTATTCCCTTTTGTTTGTGTTTCTTGTAGCCCCTGAAGATACTCTAGCGAAGTAACTCGTGAAAATGTTGTTTCTATGAAGTGAACTTGTGATATATTATTGCTGGCACTTTTTCTTCATTGGTGATGATTTCCAACTAGCTACTGTTGTCTTCATAACTTCTCAAAAAGCCTGACTGTGTTGGCATAGTGATCTTATTACTTCGTTGTGTTGGTTTTGGCTGATGGTAATCAATGTAATCATGGGAGAGTTAACTGGCTGATGATAGACGTAGAAATTCCCTTATTCATTCGCTGCTACTCGTGTTCTTTGGTGATCTTGAGTTACACAAAGTCTCCTTGGTTTCCCTCTTCGCCTGTATATCTTTTCCCTGATGATTTCAAAAATCTGCATCTATACTTTGTACTTGCGTTTAACTCGCAACTAATTCCATTTGGATTTGCATGTCTCCTTCGCAACTTTTCTTTCATCTCCTATTGATGTATACATGCTCCTGTGAATATCATTGGTGGTTAATAACTGTCATGCGAAGTTTAAAACCTGTGAAGTTTAAAACAAATCATAAAACCCTAATATTAATTTGCGACATTATCTAAGGTATTCTACGTAATTTTTAAAGTCAAAAATGGGGAAGAAATGAATACGTCCCTCTCAATCGTTTTGCTTGTTCCCTTTGGACTTGTGTTCTGTACATTGGTAGATGCTCTACCAATTTTCTTCTATAAATTGGTAGGTGTTCTGAATTGGGCGGGTTATGAAGTAATGCATTCTAGCGAAACACACTAATTAATATCTTTGTGTGATCTGATCTGTCTGAGTTGGTCAGTGAAGTAAGTTTCGTCTATTTTTCTTCTTTCCCCACTGATCTGGTTCAGTATTCTGATCGCCATGTGTTGGTTGTTTTGGTCTTCACGGTGGTATTCCTCCAAAGTCGAATGGACCATAAGTTGAAGCCGGGTCTATGAGCTTTCCTCCTATCATCTTATCATTCTTCTCCTGCGAGTAACGGTTGCGGCAGGCTGCGAAGTAAACTTGGTTCTAAATTGATGAGAGCTGAGTTTGCTCTCTTAATATTCTTTCGATCTTCTTCGTATCTTCAAGAATTAGGCGACTTTGTTGGTTTTGCTCGTTAGGCAATTGTATCACCGTACATTTCATTGTACGGCATGGACGATTGCGAGCTCGTCACCTTTATTGATTGCGTTGCTCGCGGCTTCCTTACGTCTTCGCAAGGCTTACTCCTTGTTGAACCGAAGTTCCATGATTCTCTGTTTTTATCTCCTACGATGAAGTCTTTTTCATGCATCCCTCCTTGTTGAGCTGAAGTCAGTTGCTTTCATTCTCATAGAAGCTTGATGACGTAATAAACTTGCAAAGAAAGTTCCTGTGGAGGAAACCTCGCTTCTTTACTCTTTGATAATTTTGCCTATGTTGACCCGATGGAGCCGATGAGTTTCCATCTCTAATGCCTCCATGTTCTTCTCCTCGTTGGTAATTGATGATTGCAATGTTCTAACTATCATATGATAACTCATTTGTCTTCATTAATGATATTTGATGCTCCTGAGTTGATCTTGAGTTGATCTTTGTTGGCGAAAATAAGAATCTTATCGTTACTTCATTAAATAAGTTGTTAATTTTTCTTCTCCGAGTTGTTGTCATCGTCTTCTCGATGTTAATTCATTGCAACGCTATTTAAGGTTTCCACCTCATCTTGTACCCAAGTTGCTCCTTGCATCATGTGCGTACGGACTTTGTTGTCTGCTAATGTAACTCTTTCGCTCAAACTTCTATATTTTCCCTTGTATTTCACGAGATCCGAGTTAAATTCATCACCAACAATAGCTAACTTTCTTAAACTTTTTTGAACCAACAAGATTAGGTCCCTGTTTCTAGCGCATATGTAGTAGCAGGAAATCCCACACTACACCCCTCACTATATTTTGTAGATCTAAATCATATTAATCACCTAAATTTTAAATATAAGTGCTAGAAATTTAAATAGACACATAAGATTTTTACGTGGTTCGATCAATGTGATCTACATCCACGATTCTTCACTATGATTGTTGAGGTTACATTTGAATTACATTGAGAATCTCCATTAATGGATATTTTATAGAGCTCTAGATCTAATTAATTGGGGAAGAAGATGATAAAGAAAATAAATCTCTCTCTAAAAATATCTCTCTCCTCCTAAAAGTGTCCTCCCTTTCTCTCTCTGATCTCCTCTTTATATAGGTGTTTACATAATGGATGACGGCTCACATACGGCTCATATTCTCGCGAGCCTTTTAATGATTCCGTGAGGCTCTTGCTACCTTCTCTCGAGACATTCTCGCGAGCCCTTTAATGATTTCGCAGGCTCTCGCTACCTTCTCTCGAGACATTCTCGCGAGTCTTTCTACCTTCTCTCGAGAAACGATACTTCATATATACTTCTCAAAACTTCGAACTTCGCAAAAGAATAGAGGCAAGTACGTACTTTTCAAGTCCGGTATTCTTCCGCTCGTTCCTTACATCAACAAAGACTAAAGATTACTACAACAACTGATTTTTCTCTTAAAGACCAGCTCTTCAAGCAATATTCAAGGAAAAAGAGGCAAGATGTAGGATTCAAATATCCCACAACATATTTTCTTAGCGCGTGCGAGATTCAATTATTTCCTTAACTCGCGAGGAAGAGCTTGCGAGATTCATTATTTTTCATAACTCGCGAGAAGGTAGCAAGACTCGCGAGAAGGTAGAAAAGACTCGCGAGGATGTCTCGAGAGAAGGTAGCGAGAGCTCAACGAAATCATTAAAGGGCTCGCGAGAATGTCTCGAGAGAAGGTAGCGAGAGCCTCGAGAAATCATTAAAGGGCTCGCGAGAATGTCTCGAGAGAAGGTAGCAAGAGCTCAACGGAATCATTAAAAGGCTCGCGAGAATATGAAGTTCAGTATGTGATTTGTCATCCATTATGTAAACACCTATATAAAGAGGAGATCGGAGAGAGAAAAGGAGGACACTTTTAGGAGGAGAGAGATATTTTTAGAGAGAGATTTATTTTCTTTATCATCTTCTTCCCCAAATAATTAGATCTAGAGCTCTAGAAAATATCCATTAATGGAGATTCTCAATGTAATTCAAATGTAACCTCAACAATCATAGTGAAGAATCGTGGATGTAGATCACATTGAAGGTTAATGACTCGAGCATCGGGATTAGGAGCCGTGTAAAGTGGGGCCAAGGCTTTGTGTCACTCGGTGCTCACTTCGATGAGTCTAGAGTTTAGTTTTTAAAACGGAGTAGTAATTGTAAAACTTCTCACCTGAACTTGCTTATTGGCCTCTGAAGAAAGACTTTCAAAGTTGAGTAAGACAATACAATACAAGTATTTGTTTCGAAGTATATGTACATAATGCTAATGGTTTTTACGAGCTCGGTGAAACTGCAATTAGTAATTTCATTTTAACTACCTGAAGAAGAAAGGCAAAAACAAATTTGACATTAGCAGAATTTTTGTTGAAAATTTACTGTCCATCATTATGTAAAAAAAAAGTTATATTTGTTCACCTCTTGAAAATAATTCAATTCTGACTTTAGTTCAGCCTCCACATTCTCTGAAAAAAGTTTCACTTCACCAGGAGGCAAAGATTGACCGCTTTTCTCATTAAACACCTGTCAAGAACCGATAGTGTCAACCCTGGACAACAATGTTTAACTGATAACAGAAAACTCCCCCCAGGTAGTGGCAATACCTAATACTAGCTTAACTGCTAAAAAGATGATTATCATAAAAAAGGTAAATGAAGGAACTGTTTGCCATCTGCCAGTGCAACTACTTCGTAAATTTTCAAGTTTTGCGCATACCAGTTTGAAACCTTCTTGACAGTTTGAAGTTTACAATCCATGAAAGGTCATTAACTTGCAATGCTGAACTGCAATTGATATTCGCAAAATCGCACAGAGGACTTTGAATTTTTCTTTCAACTGAAATAGCAATATAAATAAATTAGTATTTTATAAGACAAACTACTTTGTAAACCTAACAATTGTGAACAACAAAATACTGAAGCACAATACAAAGATTAAAAGACATATATGAGACCTCCTTCGGGAACACTTCAAGAGAACCTTGAGTAGATTTTGGAAACTTCTTTCGATGATGTCTCGCAAGTAGTGCTATTAACTGCAGATATATAAATATCAGTCAGCATAAAGTGGGAAGTCTGATAGACCAATATCGAGAAAACATAAGAAGCGTACTCAAAGATAAGTAGCATACCTCTACCTCCTCGGTACTATAACCATGAAGATGCTCACCGTTACTTCGGGAAAATGAGATTTTCTTGCTCATGCCAAAGGTTGAATAACAGAAATCTTATCCATTGACGTAACTGGCGCTTCTAATCAGTTAGGGAAACTTACCTTGATAATACGATGTGAATGTTTATGATACCCCTTTTTACCAATAAACAATCCAATGTTATGAAGTAAACAAGCAGCTTCCAGATACTCAAGATCTTTTTCATCCAATGAGACTGTGTCCAAAAACTGATGATTAGCAAGCTCATCACTTTTTCTTAAACCTTTGAACATTTCTTGTAAGATTTCACTAGTACAGTAGAACCTCTATATAAGAATATTGTGGGGACTACAAAAAAATATTCTTATATAGAGGTTATTCTTATATGGAGGTATACCTTGGAAAGATCAAAACAAAATTGTTATACATAGACCTACAAAAAATACATGCATAAGCATATGAAACACCAAAATATAGTATAAATATTGTTTAGTTTACAAATAAGGATATATGAAGTTTAGTATGCACTACAAATCCACACAAAACTCAACCAGGACATGGAAAATATGCAAAACTAAGCATCACACTCACTTAGAAGTAAAAGAATCTTGCAAAATGGTTACAAAAATCTCTTCATCTTAAACTGTGATGTATGATAAGACTTATATTATTTATATTTTTATGCCAATTATTCTTATATGGAGGTGAGTTCCTTAAGACGGGCCAGGAAAAAAATATGACTTATTCCAATATGGAGTTTATTCTTAAATACAATTGGCCCAAGTCGGGACCATAAATTTTTATTCTTATACGGAGGTTATTCCTATATGGAGTATTCTTATATGGAGGTTCTACTGTAGTGAGAAAAGGTTCCCGTGCTTCTTTTCATTCAAACCAAAATAGACAAATAATTGAATAAGTTAGAACAAGATAACATCAACGATAAAAGTTGAGTAGTACCTTAGCAATCCCAACGAGAGAAGCATACTCCAAACCTCCAATTCCTTAATCCCAAGAATCTCAAAAATCTCCAACAACAAAACAGCTCCAACAAGTATAAACTCCGATCGTCTCTTAAAAAATCCATTTCTCCTCATCTCCTCATCATCATCTCCACCTTCACACAACTTCTCAACAACACCAACCAATTCTTCTTTATTAAACTTCCAATCTCTACTAAATTCCCCACCATTTGCCACAACCAAACCACTCAAATCACAACCATACCTTAACGAAACAACTTTTTCAATCGACTTAATAGTTCCAGAAGAACCAACAGCAATATCAAACCCAATTTCTTTAACTTTCTCAACTAGTCCAGATTCATAAAGAACCGAACGAATATAATCCCGCATATTAAAAATCATTTTCTCCCCCTTAACAAATTCATCAGTTAAACTAACATGCCCTAATTTTAAAGAAATCGAAAACAACACTTTCCCAGACTTCCCTATAACAAATTCAGTAGAACCACCACCAATATCAATAGCTAAAACAGTTTTATCATAAACAGGTAAAAATTAAAGTATCCCCATATAAACAAATCTAGCTTCTTCCACACCAGATAAAACCCTGATTTCATCATCACCAAACCCTGATTTCTCTTTAATCTTAAATAAAAATTCACTTTTATTCACTGCTTCTCTTACAATTTGGTGGCAACAATTTGTGTTTGATAAATTATGTGGTTTTTCTGTAATATTTGATTGAATTTTTTTAATGCTAAAGTTGCTTTAATTATCGATTCTGGGGAAATAGATGATGAATTTGAAATCATACCTCGGCCGAGAACTACAGGTTCTTTGAAATGATCGATTACTAAGAATTTACCATTAGATTCTGCTCTGACTAATAACAATTTGAAAGAATTGCTTCCCATATCGATTGCTGCTAGGAATTTAGGGTTTGATAGATCCATCTCCATAGTGTATAAAATTGGGGTTTAAGCTTGCTTTTGGGGAGCTTGGGAAACTATGACTGGCGGGGGAAAATCAACGAAATGCCTAGTTCATTTGCTAGGAGAGAACGAGGGTGCTGGGATATCGCATAAAGAAATAACTTTTCGGCGTAATCTCACTTCCTTTAAAACACTAAGTCATATGAGCTCCCACGTCGCACGGTGAGTGTGATACCCCCTTCAAATTAAATTAGATAAAAGCTTTCACATTATGCAATTCTAGAGAGGACAAGTGGCGGGACTCTATTGGTTGAGACATTAAAAGAAGGATTACACTCTGTTTATACCCTGTTTTTAACTGGCCGTTAGTAACACTGTTAGCAAAAAATGTGGGTATACAATACTTCTGTCCATTTTTGTGGCTAAAAAATTCATTACACTTCGTTTACACCGAATATTAATCAGACGTTAATTGACGCCGTTAGTGTGGACAATACCTACATCTAAAAATAGAGCTAAAGCTAACAGAGACACCAATATATCGAAGTCAGTTTTATTCTGTTCTTCTTCTTCTCTTTCTTCTGTTCTTCATGTCTTTCTCCCTGTTGAACTCAAATCCAATGAATAGCTTTTTTTTTTGTGAGGGATTCATGTAAATCTTGAGATCCAGATAGATCGAAGAAGAGGGTGATCAATCTGGAAGCTAATTGAGCTCCGAAAGAAGAAGAAATCACAAGAAATGGAAATAAGGGTTTTTGCTAGAATTGAATAAGTTGTATATTTGGAAGAGGGGTTCGATTTAGAAAATGCAGATGGAGATTAGAGATATGTATTGTGTATTGAGAGTAAGGGAGGAGATTTAGCTCCTGATTCTCTACTCACATGGACGAATCAGTGAATTAGGGTTTTATGAGAACCAGTGACGGTGAAGGAATTGAGTTTTAACTCGGAAGGATTTCGCTGATGAATCAATCATGCACTGAAAATATTCCAAACAAGAGAAGTTGCACGACTGGTGAGATTTTATTTTTCTAATCAACATCGATTTCAATTTTTTTTTGTTATGGTTTTCAAAAATTAATCTCTTTGAATATATATATGATTAGTTTGTATGTTGTATAGTATTAGTGATCCACGGTGATGATGTGATAACAACGCTTACCAATTAGGGGAGATGGTGTTGCTGCTGGTGATGTTGACTCAGTGGAGATTAACATGCTTTTACGAGTCAGTGAAGGATTAGAATGAATGGGTTTGCATTGGAAACCAGTTGAAGATTTTAGACAAAAGGAACCTGTTGCAGCGGTTGTTGTTGGTTGTATTTGATGAATGGTTGTAAATTATATACGAGTTATTGTTGTGATTTGTTGATTGCTGAGAATTGCAGGAAAGGAGAAATTGCAGAGGGTCAAAAGTACATGCCAAATCATCTCTGCCAAGTCACGCAAACAGGGTGTTTGTAAAAATGCCTAAATCATTGACTCTTCTGGGTCTGTGGGGTTATGTTTGCTAAGGATTATATCTTAAAATACATTTTTTTTCTGCTTTACATCTTAAAGGATGTTATAACCATTATATTTGTTCTCATACATTATTCTTTCTTTGGTTGATCTTTGCGAGATAATATTGCTTCACATTTCGATTCCACTTTACACATAACGTCAAATTCTAAAACACACATTTACGGGGCCAACAAAAATATGAAGCTAGATCGTCATGGGTAATTTTTAGCATCTTACTGTTTTTATTGGTTAAGATCAATTGCATGTTTCTTTCTCCTATTACCCTTGGGTTATATTCATTTAAAGTCATAGTCAGGAGTAAAACCTTATAGATGTAAGGAAACCCCATGGAGATTAATAGACATCTTAAACTTGAAATGCCATCTTATAGGGAGGAAAAGCTAGACATTGTGAACAAGACAGATGGGAAAAAATTACCAAGTTTTAAACTGGTGCTGCTATGCATACTAAAAGCATTTTCACCCCTTCAGGGATCTTTTGAAGGATTCTTATTGTTAGATATTTTCCTACTTCCTTGAATGACATTTATGCTTATGCAATTTGTCGTGTTAATCTGGCAGTGCTGGTGGATGCTGCTAATTTTTGTATTGGAAACCAGTGGTTCATATCAGAACACCAAATCATTATAGTATATCCAATTGTATTTTTGCTAATTTTGGTAGCCGAGCTGTATTCCATTCAATTTCTTTCCTGTTTGGTTTTCGACCTCTGCCTTGAATTCTTTGAACTTTTCAAAAGAATCAGACTTATGATGCATAAGATAAATGTAGCCGTATCTAGAATAATCATCAGTGAAAGTGATGAAATACTAATAGACACATTTTTGTGTCTGAATTGTCCTCAATGTCTCTATTGTTAGTGCTTGATTTTGTACTTATTTTGGTTTTTTATGTTTGTGTAGGTGTTTTTGGATAAATACGGTTGTGTGGAAAAGTTGCTCAAAAGTGTTGTTTGGAACCGGGGAGTTTTGGAGAGAAAAGAAAATCAATTGCTTTAATAATTTTCTCTCATTTTCATCATTTGTAAACACTTTGAGCAATAATAATGATTTTTGAGCGTGTTTCCAACATGATGAGCGGCTAATTCTCTCACAACCAAGGCAATGAGGAAGCTATTTACGCATGAATAGTTGGTAATTATTTATTTTCTCTAATTTATAATTTATAATTCACTCAATCACTGCTTTTGCAGAGTTTTTAATTGTTTGCAAAATTTTCTTCATTAGTTGTGATTCAATTAGATAGGTTATGCTTTGTTTAGATAATCTATGCTTAGGGGATACAATTAATTTTTGAGAATTTGTCTGATTATATGTGAATTAAGAAATAAGGGACTTAAAAGATAATTAGAGTTTCGGCTTATTTACCATAATTTATTCATGTGTAATAATAGTGGAATCAGTATCTTGGTTATTCCTAATATTTTGTGACAATATTTTGTATATATTTTTCTTTTATTTTAGTTTATTAAATCCTAAAATCGATTTCAACAAGTCCGAGTGAACGACAACTCTATTTACCACTATATAAAATTCGATCAATTTTTGGCGCCGCCGACGCGGACTTGTGTATAGATTTGTTTTTAGGTTTTATTTTTATTTTTATTATTTTTGTTTTTTTTTACGCGTTTTGGTATTTCTTGTTTGCTTTCAAATTTGGAGCTAAGCTAAAGAAAAAGAGAAAAAGTGCTGAAAAGAAAAACAAAGCCAAAGAAGGAAAGACAATAGAGATCCAAGGAGTGAAGGAGAATATTTTTGTATATAGTTATTTCAATTTTATTAGATTTTATTTCTTTTATTTTTAGAAACTGTATTAGGAATATATTTTTGTAATCTTTTATTTTTGGACATTTTTATTTTTTATTTTTGGACATTGAACATTGGACATTATTAATTTTAAACCCTAAGGAATGGTTAATTTAAATATAAAGCGCACGGGGAAGGACGACAAATTACTATCTTGTCTCGGCCCCTCGGGTTCGTACAACGACATAGGAGTCGGTGGGCCGAGTCGACTTCAACGGTTCATCCCCGAGTGCTGGAACGGGAGGTAAGAATTCTAAACACCCGTGAATCCCCTATCGACGGGTTTCTTGGATGATTTTGTATGCATATATGTTGAGGTCTTGAATACTACTTGCTTTAATTTCTAGTAAAGGGCAAGGACGGCTATACAAGATAAGGGTTCGGATTTCATCACTGTTCTCTTCTTGCCCGCCTTAGGAAAACGATACCAAACGCGAACCTAAGCTTAAAATACCGACTAGAACGAGACCGATAGGGTAACGAGCTTAATAGGAATGTCATTCGAAAAATATTGGTTACTCTTTAAGCATACTTGAAGTTCATGATGGTTTACGTAAGTTGAATGCGTGATCTGCCGCCTTGTAATGCGGTGAGGCCTTGGGTATCAAAGCTCCACGCATCTTCCCTCGCCTCTATTCAACTTACTTAAACTCGGATTGATTCGAGAGGGTTTGCTCAGTTGTAACAATTCTCTTTCGAATGATTAGAAACTGATCTAGAAAACAATCTAAGTGGAGCCATCATGCTTTTTGTTTGCTAGAAATCGTAGGTTTGTTGTGGTCGAGTCAGCCTTGTTTGTGCTTGTGTATAATTCCCTTGCGGTTAGGATGTCAAACTGGTATTACAATAGCCATCACAATGAATATGAATATCCAATTGAAAAATATGGACATCACTCTTTTTATGACCATAGTGTGAATAGGGAACGCCAAACTTTTGAAGGTTATGGGTCATACCATGGTGAGCCCAATTACTATCCACACACCAATCGGTCGTTTGAGCAAAATTTCTCTCTACTAGAGTCAACACGTAAGTTAGCGGAGTCGACACGTAAGTTAGCAGAAATGAATAACTTAGTTATGGACGAAAGCAATGGAACGAGTGAACTTTGTTTCCTAGATTCAATCAGGAAGTCATGTGAGTCGAGTCACGAAACCATAAAGGAGTCATGTGAGTCGATTCAAAAGCTTTTGTTAGAGGCCCGAAACAGACTGCTCGAAATAATCTTAGTGTTTCCAATAGTACCCTTGAAAATGAGGTTAATTATTTGCATAATCAAGATGATGAGGTTAGAATTGGTAACACTAATTTAGATGAGGTTCAACCATTTTCATGTTATTATAATGATGATTATGATGAGGATAGTGTTGATGAAGAATTTGAAATAAATAGGCATAGTGATCGGAATTTGTTACCCCAATTGAGCTTTATAACGATAATATTATTTCTAGTTCAAATCCAAATAATTTTAATAATTATTCACCTATTCAAAAGGACGAGGATTTGACTAGAGATACCCCGTTTTAGATGATGTAGTATTTCCTTATGATTACGAAGACGATAATAGTTTAGAGGAGCGGGTTTATCCTGGGAATATTGTTTTTCGAGTCTAGCGATTTAGAAACATTAGTCTTAGACAAAGAAGATGAACTTGTAGAGATAAGTGAGGATGAACTGACTTAGAAGAATCAATTGACCATTTTCGGAATCGGATGACCTTGAAATTAGGAAGTTGTGACTAGTCTTTCTAGAGACACTTTGAAAACTCTAAGTTTGGGGGTGATTATCATTCTCCATGTGCTTTAACTCTTAGAAAGGTCCCTAACTTGGGACTTGACATATGTGCCTCAACCATTTTAAAAGATTATCTTCATACACTTTTCCTGAACCTAGTTGTGTCCATAAAGAAGTTCGGTTGTTAAAACCCATCCTCTCGGTTGATGTGGTTAACCCAAGGTTATGATACCACGAATGACTTTGTTTTCCCACCAAAAACCTTCCTTCCAATTGTGGGAACGTATAAGTTTCAGATGTGTCAAATATTATGTTTTAAGACTAAACCTAATTACTTTAGGAGATTAGGGTCGACACATTTGATTAAGAATGACCACTACTTTGTGGTCAATCAAAGTGAGTCAAGTCTCGATTGACTTAGAAGATCCCAGTTATTCGGGTTATTGTTATGTGCTTCTAAGTTCTTAATTGAGTATTTCAGGACTCTACAACTTTGATCTTAAGAATCCTTCTTTTGAGGAAGTCCGACCCATGATTTTTATTTAGACCCTTTTATAGAGCTCGAACCCGAACCACAACTAGATGTATTTGTCTTAAACAAAAAAATATATAAGGGTGTGTTGGATATCTTCCTGTGCAGAAAGTTTCTTCTTCTTGTGGTTAGCACTTTTTGATCCGGATGACCCGATTATTAAAATTTTCTTGCTATATGATTCTTGAGGTGACTAATCTCTTCCATTGTCCGGTCAAGACTTTAAACTTAGCACTTCTTGGGAGGTAACCCAATATTCATGCGACACGGTAATATCTTTCCTTATCTCTTTTGCTTCAAATGGTAACAGTTTCTCCTTGTTCATGTTTTTAATTTCATCTTTAGAACATTGAGGACAATGTTAGATTTAAGTTTGGGGGTATGGGAAAACTTTTTAGTTGCAATAGATAAAACTCCAGAGCCTAGAAATTTATGTTTATTAAGGATGGCACTAACCAATCTAAGTGGATGGAAGCATCTTGATTATAGGAGTTGAGGAACCAATCTGATTAGATGGAAACATCTAAAGAGTCTATTCATAAAAACACATAGCTCAGGTGTTAGAATTAAAAAAAAAAACATGGTAGTTTCGCCATATCTCGTTGAATCCTTTTCACCTTCTGTTTTTTTTTTCTTATAAGTGATTGGGTGAAATAGAGTGATTGAGATACAAAAAAAAAAAAAAAAAAAAAAAAAAATATATATATATATATATATATATATATTGAGACCAGACCATCAGACCAACCGAATAAATTCAATAAAGTCGACCACTTTGAGCCCTTGTATATGCCGGTTGTGTTGACCTAGAGTTAGGATTATCAACCGTTGGTTCCCTTGTATATGCCCGGTGTGTTGATATTAGTCGACCGTATCTCGAGTCCATTATGATAGGTTCACCTTAGTCAACATCATCTACGTTTTTCTCCACATCCATCTTTTTAATCTATCCATGTGATTGGTTGACTCCGGTTTATGATGTCCAGAAATTATCTGAGTAGAGCTCTGTCACTTTATATGAATTTTAGTATGTTTGAGTGCAAACTCGTGTACAACAATTGGAATTTCGAATCATTGTACTTCCTCCTGTAGTCAATGATTGTATGCCAACCAAGGAGATTCTTTAGTGCCTTCCAAGGTTCCGCGTAGATAGCTAGGGTCTGGAGTAAAGGTTTTGTGGGTACACCTCTGGTAAACCTTCCCGAGATTAACTCGGTCACTGGGGCCACCTAGTGAGTTAGAATTTTATTTTCTATATTAGATTTGCTCGAGGACTAGCAAATAATAAGTTTGGGGGTATTTGATAGACACATTTTTGTGTCTGAATTGTCCTCAATGTCTCTATTGTTAGTGCTTGATTTTGTACTTACTTTGGTTTTTTATGTTTGTGTAGGTGTTTTTGGAGAAATACAGTTGTGTGGAAAAAGTTGCTCAAAAAGTGTTGTTTGGAACCAGGGAGTTTTGGAGAGAAAAGAAAATCAATGCTTTAATAATTTTCTTTCATTTTCATCATTTGTAAACACTTTGAGCAATAATAATGATTTTTGAGCGTGTTTCCAACATGATGAGCGGCTAATTCTCTCACAACCAAGGCAATGAGGAAGTTATTTACGCATGAATAATTGGTAATTATTTATTTTCTCTAATTTATAATTTATAATTCACTCAATCACTTTGCTTTTTGCGAGTTTTTAATTGTTTGCAAAATTTTATTCATTAGTTGTGATTCAATTAGATAGGTTATGCTTTGTTTAGATAATCTATGCTTAGGGGATACAATTAATTTTTGAGAATTTGTCTGATTATATGTGAATTAAAAAATAAGGGACTTAAAGGATAATTAGAGTTTTGGCTTATTTACCATAATTTATTCATATGTAATAGTGGAATCAGTGTCTTGGTTATTCCTAATATTCTGTGACAATATTTTGTATATATTTTTCTTTTATTTTAGTTTATTAAATCCTAAAATCGATTTCAACAAGTCCGAGTGAACGACAACTCTATTTACCACTATATAAAATTCGATCAAATACTCATAGCCACCTCTAGCTCTAACATTCATCGGTCCACATACATCAGTATGCACTAACTCTAATACTTCATTGGCTCTAACACCTTTCCCTGTAAAGGGTCTCTTGCTCATTTTACCTTCCAAACAGGATTCACAAACAGACCATGGTTCAATTTCTAATGAATCAAGAGATCCATTTTGAACCAACCGTTTGATCCTGTTAAGGTTAATATGACCAAGTCTTAGATGCCATAAGTATGTAGCGCTAGTCGTAGATGCCATAAGTATGTAGCGCTAGTCGATGGACTTTTCCTTTTAAGAGTGGTAACAGATGGTATAATTTCATTATTTAAAACACAAGGAATAACAGGAGAAATAAGATATAAACCATGCGCCAACACACCAGTAAAAATAACTAAACTGTCTTTAATTATTAAAACCTTAAAAGAATCAAATTTAATTGTCAAACCATCTCTAACGAGACAAGACACTGAAATTAAATTCCGCCTAATGTCTGGCACATATAAACAATCTTTCAAAACTAAAACCTTATTCTCATTGTTACTACTACTACTAAGACGAACTCTTCCTACGGCTACGGCAGCAACTCTTGCATCCGAACCTAGGCTCAGGTAAATTTCTCCTTTACTTAGTTGTCTGGTTATCTGAAACCCCTGCAATGAATTTCATATATGATTAGTGGCTCCAGAATCTATACACCAACTGTTTGGTGTATATGTGGCAACATTTGCCTCAACAACAAAAGATTCAAAATTACCTTCTGGCTTCTTCTTAGCTAAGTATTCCATGCAGTTGCGCTTCCAATGACCAGTCTTGTTGCAATGGAAACACTTTCCCTTTGCAACACCTTCTCCCTTGTCCTTTTAAACACCCAAAGCTTTATTTGCATTAGGACCTGTTTTCTGAGACTTCTTCTTAGGATTCTTTCGCTTAGGTTTGCGCTTAGAATCCTCCGCTAAGTGAACACTTCTAACTGCCTTTTTATTGTCCAAAATTCCTTCCGCAGTTTGCAATTGGTTAAGTAACTCAGGGAGAGTTAAAACCATCTTATTCATGTTGACATTCAACTTGAAATGCGCAAACGAATCCCAGGAAGGAATTGAGAACAATGTAAACTTTCATATCAGCATCGATAGTTGACCCAAGGGTTTCCAGTTCGTTAAACAAAGACATCATGAGAATGACGTGCTTACGAACTGGAGTTCCTTCTTGCATCTTAGTGTTCATTAGCTTTCTAGTCGCCTCTGCTTTGGCAGGACGACTATGTTCAGAAAACATCTCCGACTATGTTCAGAAAACATCTCCTTGAGACCATTAATGATCTCAGCAGCTTTCTCAAAGCCCTCATATTGATCTTTGCAATACATTGGAAATAGAAGCCATGATATAGCACTTGGCCATATCATTGGCTTTCTTCCACCTAGCATGAGCACCAACTGTTTCTTGGGGTTCAGGGAGTACAGGTTTTGGTTCATTAAGAACAAACTTGTAATCTTTTACAGTGAGTACAATATCCAAGTTTCTTTTCCAATCAACATAGTTGGGACCGGTTAACTGGTTTTCTTTCAAGATAGTCTGTAAGGGACTGAGGCTTGACATTGACATCTAAACATGCATAACAAATAAATTGTAGTGAGATAAAACAGTTCTTAAAAACGAAAAACAAAATAAAAAAATTATTTATCGCAACTCCCTAGTATTACGATAAACATCGGATTCCCAAAACTTTACATACATAACATTCCTTGGGGAATTAGTTGCGCACATAGTTTTTCAGGTGAAAAAACTTTCCAATGATTTAACAATCCTAGACATCTCATGTCATATTAAATCAACAATCCGATAAATTTGGCCTATAAAATAAATATTTGTTTCCTTAGGGAAAGCAAATTACTTAATTTTAGTAAAGTGTAACCCATAGACAATTTTTAGAATCTACATAAACTGAATTGTTTCCTTAGGGAGAACAAAACCGTTCATATAATCTGATTTGCCTATGGAAGGCCGCGGGATTCGAAAATCCCTCTCTCACTTAATTTCTTAGGCAAGGGCAGTTTATGTTCACATATCTCATATACAAACAAAACAATATTGCGATTCTATGACTACCAATCTAATTAATCTAAGATGGTATTATAGCTCATATATATGCCTAGGTACCAATAATAATCATGTAAACTTAACTTGAACAAATCACAAATATTCAACAGTTCACATCATTACCGGAATCACCAAAATCACCAAGTCATGTTACTGATACATGTTTGTGTAGGCTATCTAAGAAGGTAACTATCTGTACCTGTTTGTAATGTGCCAAGACCCTTTAAAAAAATTCTTTTAATAAGCAGTACCAAAACTGTTTTGGACATAACTAAAACAAATTTTTGGGCATTCATTAACTAACAGTACAATTCCTACTTAAACCAATCAATGAGGCAGGTCCGTTGATTCACAGGACAATGATTTTGAAAACTCTTTTCGCAAATCAAAATTCCCTATTCATACATCTCATGTATAATTAAACAAGACCCCATATATCCACCATGGTAATTTCTTGATTCTAGTTCTAGCACAAACAAATTGGAAAACCATACACATACATAAATTTGCATCCCATACAAAATTCAGCCAATACCCATCTCAAAATAATCAAATAAATCATCAATAATCAACAACATCTACCAATTGATAAATCTATGGTTCCATCAATTCATACAAATTCACAAATTGAAAAAGCCCTAATTTTTTAAACACATCATAATCTCCATCATGATCAATAAAATTGCAATTGTTAACATCTAAACCTAGCTCTGATACCATTGTTAGGATTCGATATAAAAAACGCAGCGGAAATAGGTTTTTAAAATTTTTCTATCAAAACCCATTGTTTCATAGATGTTAATAATAGCATAGGGGATTAAGAGATCTGTGTACCTTAGCTCGCTAATCTACTTTCTCCCTTGAAGCTTTATCTTCAATCACCACCGTTTGTACCGTCGCCGGAAGGAAGAAGAACAAAAAAAAAAAAACTTTGTTGTAGCTTTTATGCTGGATACCCACACTTTCTTTATCACCACCAACTACTTCTTATTACTTGATGGAAACTAATTGATGCCGTGAATCAAAAGCACCCACTGTAACTTGAAAGTGAAAGAAAAATAAGCTACTGGCTCTTTTGAGAATAAGAGCTTCGACTACTTTTTTTCTACGGAGAAACCAAACGAAAGACAAAAGAAAAACAATTGCTTTGTCTCCCTGGAAAAACAGACACGTATATGTTTAAGGACTTTCTCACAATAGACTTAATTGTATAGGGACGGGAAAAGAAGAAGGCTTGGATATCTTAGCTTTCGGTGTTCCAACTCTTCTAGCTTGCTCCCCTTATATAGTTTTCACATGAGGAGCTATCCTTCTTTTTCTCATAAACCTTCTCCAAGTACAATTAGGTCTCTTGGGCTACAAGCAATTTTAGCTTTCCTTAACCGTATGGAATTTCTTGTGTCTCACACAATTCCAAATACGATTAAGAAATTACAAGTCACTACACCAAAGACTTGTAATTGACAAACACTCTAAAATTACCTGTTTTAATAAAAGTAAAACCCTTCCTCTACTTTCTTACAATAAGTCCCTCCGTTAATACTGGTATTCATAAATTCTCATAGGTGTGTAACAATTACACATCAGCTCCTATACAGAATTTATATTTTGATCCTTGATGCGCTTTTCACATTATTATTCTAATAATCACTTAAACAATTTAAGTGACCACTTTGCCGATCTAGAATAATAATTCTTGCGCAATATTCCAAGGGAATACACATCCGAGGCGGATACCGTGTTGAATATACATATTCTTACCGCGCACTCACAACCATCCATCTTACCCAGGTATTGGATCCAAATGACCTCACTGCTTGGTAAAACAAGATAGCCTGGAAATACACGTAAGGTATATACACATTCTCGAGATTAAGAACTTATGTACGGTAGTAACTTAGATCCATTCAATTAGGCCGATAATAAAATGAATAGAACTAACCGAAGTAGGTTCGACATAATCCAATTACATCAACCTGCTAGATTTAGAAGTTTCCACTTCTATGACGAGATTTATCATAATACGTACGTAATAATCATAGCAAGTTATAATCTAATCAATAAAAATAATTCACATAGATTACGAACTAAAATGTCACCAATATATTATATCTCCCACTGTATAAATTACAACTAATATATTTGACCATATCTCACAAAGCATGTTTAAAGTGAACTGTTAAATAATATATTAAAATGCAATGTCTAACTATTGTTTTTGGGCATAATCCCAACAGATGATGCATCGGTGAAATATATAACTCCATCATCAAGCCAACATCTACACCATCTCATAGTCTAAACTTCAATCCTTACGCTTCGTCCACAACAATTCCACTTTTCCTTCTTTTGTCACTTTCATCAACCCTGTAAGTTTTGAACGTGTGAAATGGTGACAAATTATTTTTGTTTCCATATGGGACGTGTAATAATCTAAAACTCTCTTACGTAAATAGTTCATTATCTGAGCATCGCCACCAAAAATGACAAATACTAAAACTGATTTTGGTTTCATTGGAATAGCAGAAGCCACGATGCATATTTATGATTTAGATGTGAAGTGGACCAAAACTATGCGTTGAGAGACACTTTCTACACTATCTCCTAAGAGCAAGTCTTATGGTGGAATCCAACCTATTCCAAGTGTGGAAAATCCATGGAATGTCAAGTCTAATGGCTTCCAAGTTGGGGTCTTCCACAGAAAATACAAGCAGGGTTCCATGATTTGGTGGAATGGTTCGTGGAATTCATGGACATGCTAATAAGAATAGCGTAAAACGCTATTAAGAATAGCGCGCTAAAAGACAAAAAATGCAAATAAGAATAGAGCTTAGCTCTATTAAGAATGAAGCTTAGCTCTATTAAGAATAGCGTTTTTTTTAAATCCGTAGATTTAAACTGAGTTGTTGAGAATCTAACGGAAGCTCCATTAAGAATGGAGCTTTTTTAGCGCTATTAAGAATTGAGCTATGCTCCATTAAGAATAGCGTTTCTACTATTCCACCATTACACCTGCGCTTCCATCCACAGTTCCAAGTGCTGAGGTGGCGTGGAAGATGGAAGGTGGATGGATTCCACCATAAGACTTGCTCTAACAAATTAAGGGTTTTCCGATAACATGACTGAAAAATTAGTCAAACTAAAAATGGACCATCAAAAAGATTACGGACTGGAAATTTGAATGAATATGAACTTTAAATTCTACTCATATCTTAAAAATGAACTAACCTTGTCGGACTCAATTTACGATGAGTTGTTTATCGAGATCCGAAAGCAATACCAAGTGGTCTCCCGCCAACATAAACATAATCCTCGACTTTCAAATCTGATCCTGAATTGGTTGTTAACTTGAGTCGTCGAATACAGCCATCATTGCAACTAGTGTAAATGAATCCTTCCTCAGAATCATATGCTAAGTCTTCTGGACCAGGCAAATGGCCTTTGCCGATTTTATGACTCGCTTCTAGTATGTGATCGTTATGTTTAGAAACCTTAACAGGTATCCAAGATAGAGTTGACTTGGGAAGTGATCCTGCATCAAACTCATCAACTTGGTATAGGATCACTGCAAATAATACAGGAATAAGACTAAGTCTTATGGGGTGCTAGTCTAGCAGCTAGATTAGCAGTCGGGACTACCTCCTAAGTCTTATGAAAGTGCTAATCTAGCAGCTAGATTAGCAATCCACGTCAGCCCAACGCTGAATGGTTCAGCTCTTTAAATCTCAGCCGTCAGATCAAAAATAAATCTCTCAGCGCTGAACCATTCCGCGAAAAGGAGGTTTTTCAATTGCTGAATCATTCAGTGTAACTATCTAGCATGCTAGCTCACATGCTATCAACCGGTAGGAGAGAGAACTAGTGTTAACTTTTTTGCCACACTTTTTTTTTGAATTGCAACACTTAAGTGCTAATCTAGCACCTCCAATCTAGCCCATAATACTAAGTCTAACAATTAGAAACAGAAACCAACTAGACTTCATGATTCCCTTATTATTAGTATCAGTAGTCGTTGTTGTAGATAAATGAGTTTCTGATTTTGGTTTTGTCATGACTTACTACCGAATAGACTCTTTCTCTCGGATAATGGATTTATGATGTTTTCGAGTATGTTGGTGTTGATGGTGGTTTTTAGACAAGGGGTAAAATCGTAAAACCCCATGACCTAGTGTTACCCACAACACATTAACTAAGAGCATTTAACTCAGGTGTAAATAATTAATAGGGGTATTTTTTCAAAATACTGTTAGGTTTTCAACCACGAACCCTAATTCCAAAACCAAGCCGCACTCTGCCACCATGGCAACCATGCCAAACCAAGCCGCATGCACCATGGCAGCAATGCCAAACCAAGCCGCACTCTGCGCACCATGGCAGCAATGCCAAACCAAGCCGCACTCTGCGCACCATGGCAACCATGCCAAACCAAGCCGCACTCTGCGCATCATGGCAACCATGCCAAACCAAGCCGCACTCTGAGCGTCCATGGCAACCATGCCAAACCAAGCCGCACTCTCGCACCATGGCGCAATGCCAAAACCAAGCGCACTCCGCACCATGGCAACCATGCCAAACCAAGCCGCACTCGGCGCATCATGGCAACCATGCCAAACCAAGCCGCACTCGCGCACCATGGCAAGAATGCCAAACCAAGCCGCACTCTGCGCGCCATGGCAACAATGCCAAACCAAGCGCGCACTCCGCGCACCATGGCAACCATGCCAAACCAAGCCGCACTCTGCGCAGCATCATGGCAACCATGCCAAACCAAGCCGCACTCTGCGCACCATGGCGAAGAATGCCAAACCAAGCCGCACTCTGCGCATCATTGACAACAATGCCAAACCAAGCCGCACTCTGCGCACCATGGCAACCATGCCAAACCAAGCCGCACTCGCGCACCATGGCAAAGCAATGCCAAACCAAGCCGCATACTGCACACCATGGCAACAATGCCAAATCTCCAAGCCGCTATGCCATTGGCACACGCCAAATATAGCGCCCTAGGCTTGCAAGACTTGCAACTAGGTCAACATGGCCGCACATGCCATTGGCACATGCCAATACGTGCCGCAAGCCATATTCCAAGTCGCTATGCCATTGGCACACGCCAAATATAGCGCCCTAGGCTTGCAAGACTTGCAACTAGGTCAACATGGCCGCACATGCCATTGGCACATGCCAATACGTGCCGCAAGCCATATTCCAAGTCGATATGCCATTGGCACACGCCAAATATAGCGCCCTAGGCTTGCAAGACTTGCAACTAGGTCAACATGGCCGCACGTGCCATTGGCACATGCCAATACGTGCCGCAAGCCATATTCCAAGTCGCTATGCCATTGGCACACGCCAAATATAGCGCCCTAGGCTTGCAAGACTTGCAACTAGGTCAACATGGCCGCACGTGCCATTGGCACATGCCAATACGTGCCGCAAGCCATATTCCAAGTCGCTATGCCATTGGCACACGCCAAATATAGCGCCCTAGGCTTGCAAGACTTGCAACTAGGTCAACATGGCCGCACATGCCATTGGCACATGCCAATACGTGCCGCAAGCCATATTCCAAGTCGCTATGCCATTGGCACACGCCAAATATAGCGCCCTAGGCTTGCAAGACTTGCAACTAGGTCAACATGGCCGCACATGCCATTGGCACATGCCAATACGTGCATTGGCAATGCCATATTCCAAGTCGCTATGCCATTGGCACACGCCAAATATAGCGCCCTAGGCTTGCAAGACTTGCAACTAGGTCAACATGGCCGCACATGCCATTGGCACATGCCAATACGTGCCGCCAGCCATATTCCAAGTCGCATGGCCGCATGCAATTGGCACACGCCAAATATAGCGCCCTAGGCTTGCAAAACTTGCAACTAGGTCAACATGGCCGCACATGCCATTGGCACATGCCAACACGTGCAAATATAGCGCAAGCCATATTCCAAGCCGCTATGCCATTGGCACACGCCAAATATAGCGCCCTAGGCTTGCAAGACTTGCAACTAGGTCAACATGGCCGTACGTGCCATTGGCACATGCCAAACACACACGCTGGTAGCCTAACTTGCAAACCGTGCAACCTACCACCAAGGCATTCCGCACATGCCAAACACACACGCTGGTAGCCTAACTTGCAAAACCATGCAACCTACCACCAAGGCATTCCGCACATGCCACACGCGCCATTAGCAGCACCACTTGCACTCAAGGCGCAACCAACGAGATATCAACACAAAAAGCTGGGGATGCTTCTTTAGGGTTTTGGTTTGGCGGTCAAGATGCGGCGTACACTACGCTCACAATTAAGAAAGCGTGAATAGGAATAAAGCGGTCAAATAAAAGAGGAAATAATGGTGAAAAACGTTTTCACCCATTAAACCATGCGGTTACCACCTCCTCCCATTATTTCACCCTTTACTCTCTTCCTTCATGAGGCCAGGGTACGTTTCAATCTCGACTTGTATAAATAGGTCTTACCTATTTCCACCAGACAACAGGTCTCGGTCAGGAGAAATATACTACACTTACACTCTCAGAAAGGCAACTTTGCAAGCTCTCCAAAAAGCTTTCATCTCTTGCAAGCTTCCTAAGCTTTCACTTTCTGATACAAGTCGAGATACTACTCTCCTCAACACCTTTCTTTGCTTCCCTCCCCAAATCAACCCTTCTCCTCCACTTTGTGACCGAAGCAAGTCTGGAACGGCCATTTCTTGGTTTAGGCCGGACTTGTACAGATTGATCTCTCGAATCTATAAAGTGCTCACGTGCAACACATTTGTTTAGGGTTTGAACCAGTTTCTCACTCACCTACCGAATTTACCGAAATCGGCAGAAACGATTTTTACCCATAAACAGTTGGGAACGTCGATACTTATTAAATTTATAAAATAATGGAGTAATTATCAAAGTTTTTATTTGGAATTGCTATTCCCCTCTCTAATAACATCACTACTCTCCAGTCTCCACTCGCTCCAAAAACGAAGTGAGTTGTCCAGAGGAGACAAAACTCTAACGCACTCGTCATGAATTTTTCTCTCTCTAACTTTTTCTTTTCTTTTTCTTTTTTTCTACTCCCTCCGTACCACATATATAGGCGGAGGGACAAATTCTCTTAGATTAAGAAATTTTTATGGATTTCATTAATTTCTATGTTTTTGCCTGTTTTACCCTTAATCATATTCTCAATGTTAGAGACATATACTTAATTGTGATGATTCCCAAGCAAATAAATAGGGTAATATAAGTAAAAAGTCGTTCTGAAATTTGGGCTCCGCCTATATAGTGGTACAAGGCAAAATGAAAATTCTGCCTATATAATAGGTACGAAGGGAGTACAAAACTTTCCTCTGTAACTTATTCCCCTCTTCATCTTCATTATCACAAATGGTTTCTTTTAAGATCCTTGTTCTTGTCAAAAAACGAGAGTGATATAGATAACTTCCTATCAAAAAAATCTTTTTTCAGAAATAAATATGCAGTTATTATGTACCGGAGGTGATTAAGCATAATTTATTTTTTCTTCAAAAAAACTAACAAACCCGTTTTGATTCTCTGTCTCACCTTCACCAAAGACAATCACCACAATAATCATCATCAATTGATTCTCTTACTAACCTTCTCACTACTGGTAATAACCATCGACACTAACTACCATTAATACCACCATTATTATCATCAGCAAGATCAAATCAGAACTCATCACCATCTTTCCTCTAGAGATGATTCTAAAAAAACCCATCTTATCCGTTTCCAAGCTATGCGACTAGTAATTTTATATCTAATAATTGATTTTCAAATTCAAACAAAATATGTATCTGTTGTGTTCTTCTTCGATGGTTATTTTTGTTTAACAACATAAGAAGCAACAACAAACAACATTGTAGTTGCAGGAAATCCCACACTACACCCCTCACAAGAATTCATACAATCAAGTCATTTTAAGATGAACAATCATAATCTTTATTGATTAATCTCACAAATTTTACAAGATGAAAAGGAAATAAACTAAAGAATTAACAACCGCTCTGGACTTTCTCTCTCCTAATGACTTGCTCAACACTCGAAAAAGATTTCTCCCTCCTTATGCCTATTCGGCTCCTTTATATATGGTAATTACATAGTGGGTGACAGCTAAGCTGTCCTTTAATTTCGGATCTGACTTGAGGTATTCTCGCAAGAGTTCTAATGTCAATCTTCGCAAACACTCTAAACATCGCAGAGTCATCACACTTTTCTCATGTTTCTGCCATCGTCATCTGTTACGTCATTCTTCAAATCATCCTGCGACGCTCGCAATATGTTGTTGATCAAACTTCGCAAATGTGTCCTTCTTGAGATATTCTGATCCTACAAACATCGGAACATAAGCTTACAAGTGTAGTTGCAGGAAATCCCACACTACACCCCTCACTAGAATTTGCTTAATTAACACATTGAAAGATGATTAATTATATACTTTCATTGATAATCTTCTCGAAATGTTTACAAGGATAGATATATCAGATCTAAAGAAATTACAATCACTCTAGATTTTCTCTCTCCTCCTGACTTGCTTAACAATTCAAAAAGAACTCTCTCCTCACAACAGACTAACTCAACCCTTTATATAGGGTAATACACAGTGGATGACAGCTAAGCTGTCCTTTATTTTCGGGAATAACTCGCGAAGTGTCGCGAGTGTTATAAATGTTTTTCCTTGCGACACTCCTAAATCTCGCCAAATCTTCATACTTTTCTCATGTTCTGGTTTTCGTCATCTATTGCGTCATTTATATTTCTTTCCTGCGACGCCTTCGCAGTGTAGTCGCTTATTAATCTCGTGAAGTATTGATGTCGCGATATTCTGCTCCTACATCTTTCCTCTTTTTTCTTGAATATTGCTTGAAGAGCAATCTTTAAGAAAAAATCCGTTGTTGTAATAGTCTTTGATTTTTGTTGATGAAGGAACGAGCGAAAGAATATTGGACTTGAAAAGTACGTACTTGTCTCTATTCTTTTGCGAAATTCCGAAGCTTTGAAAAGTAATTTTAAAAGTATCATCCCGAAGTATGAAATATTCTTGAAGAAATATAAGAAGTATTTAATCCTCTAAATGTAAGAAGTATTGCAAATCCGTCATACGTAACTTTCATTCTATGTTCTTTGCCTCATTCTATGAGTTCATATCCTCGTGAGTTGTTCATACTTTCCTCATGAATTATACGATATCATATGCTACATCATTCTTTTAGTGCTCTGCGAAGTCGTATTTGGGTTTGCGATATTACACTTTGAAATATCGCGATTGTCTATTTTTCACCAAAATTTTTTGTCAGCAAAATTCCGTGCATTTAGGGATGACCGCTTACACGTGTCTAAAATTCCCTTTTTCCGATAGTTTTTAATGCTATCCTAAGTTACTCTTTTCTGTCTATTTAAGGGAGAATTTCCCATGAGAATCCTTCTTTCCTTTTATTTCATCTTCTTTCTTGTCTGCAATTTTCCTCCACTATTTTTCTTCACCGTTTTCTTCATCGTCTTTCTCTTTGTAATTCTTACACTCTTTTGTTTCCATGGCATCAAGGTTTGTGAACTTTGTTAAATTTAATCATTTCGTTGATTAATCTTTCCTTATGAAATAGTTTTGTTCTGATATTTTTTCCTTTTTTGTTTTAGCAAGGACAAGTCTAGCACCAAATCCATCGTTACAAACCCTAATATTCCCAAGAGTTCGCAGCCGAAATCCTTTGCTTCCAAGAGAAAGACTGCGAATGACAAGGTATTAAGAAACATTTACCCTTTTAATAACAATATTGTTGCCTCTGTTTCTTATTTAACTTTGTTATTCGCGGGATGACAAAGATATTAATTTATCTCCCAAGAAACCTCGCCACTTTAAACCTGTCGCACTTTGCCATTACTTTTCTGGGTTTACATTTACTACTTCTCTGCGGCATCTTCGCAAGATAACCCAATTCCTTCTTCTCATGACAAATCATCTTCTCTGCGATGAACTGCTTTGAGAAATTAGTCCACCGAATTCTCCGTTAATGAAATTCTTCAGAATGTTCCCCTCTCCACTTTTACTCTTAATGCCTCTACCTCATCTTCCCTTGTTGATCAAACTCCTCCAACTGGCATTCTTATGGCTAAGGATGACTCAGCTTTTGCCTCTTCTTCCATCATTTCCTCTTCCTCTGAATCTATCTCTCTTACTAAAGAAAATTTAGAAGGGATGAATATAGCTTTTAAAGTTTTATCAACTACCATGAATGATGTTAAGAAAATCTCCACTGATCCTGTCAGATCTAGTGTTTATGAATCTTTGAGTAAGTATTTTGGTTCTGATACGATGTCGCGGGCATCCTTGGAACAAGAAATTAAGATCTTAAAGAATAGCCTTCATAACGCTTCTCTGGATCGCGACAATCTTCGCAGAAAAAATGAAGAACTAAAAGGTACCCTTTCCTTCTCCCTTTTTTTTTTTTTTTTTTTTTTTTGAAGACTTTGTTCGCCTTTAAAGTTTTGAATCAGAAACGTAAAATGGAGATATATCAAGTGGAATCTATCGCGGAAGAAACTCGAACAGAAAGAGATGTTTGGATGGAGCAATATAACCGATTAGATAACCTCCATACATATTCTGTTGACCAGATAAATAATCTTACCCAAGAAAACGCCTACTTAGTCCGAAACAAGAATTGTTAAGTAGCGAATTGTCGCATATGTCATATTCTTTGACTAAATCTAATTTGGAATTGGAAACCTTATCAGATGAAAATGGAACTTTGTCCCGAGAGAAGCGAGCTTTGTTGGATAAAGTGGCTATATCCTCGCAGCAACTTGGTGTTTGTCGAAAAGCATTGAATGAGCAAGAACAATCTATTTGCTCTTTGGAAAATAAACTCAAAGAAACCACAACCGAAAGAGATAAGCTTATTCAGGGTAGAATAACCCTAAGTGTGAAAACAAAACAGCTCAAGGATGAATATACTAAGTTAAAAGAATCTCATTCCTCCCTTGCGAAGGAGAATAATTTACTGATTTCTAATGAAAAAAGCTTGCGTTCTCGATTAAAAGGTCTTGTTGGTGATGATTTTGATACTGCCATGGATCATTTGGAGAATAGTTGCTTTGCCCTGACCCAACATCTTATCTCGCAAAAGGAAGGTAGTCATAAAATTTGACTGCCTCAACCACTGTTTTTCCTTTCTAATTTCTTTCATTATTTTTTAATCTTAACCCTGCTGTTTTTATATTTTCGCAGAATCTGAGAAAGATCTTCGCACTTCTCTGTCTACTTTGGAATCCTCCCATGCCAAGATTCGCAAGGAAAATACAATTAAGTTTGCTACTCTTGCCCATTCTCGTGATCGTGCCACGAGAGACTTAATTATCTCGACCATCTTAAAGATGTCCAAAGTAGGAAACAACAGAAGGCACTTCTTCGTCAATTTCATCCCAAAGCTGAAGTTGTCGTGAATGAGATCTTACTCTCTAAATCCCTTGAACATGTCACTGTTGCACCTTTGGAAGTTGGAGATGATGAAGTACCTAATTCTCCTGATAGTGATTATGATTATGAAAGCTGCGAAGATATCGCAAACAATGAACTTGCCGAGAAGGATCTTTATGAAGCTGAGAATCCCAATGAAGAAACTTCGATGGAAATCCTCTCACTAGTGAAGGTGATGCTGATAAAATTGTTGAAGGAATTTTATCATCTCCTGTTGCCGAGAATATCAATGTAGAAAATTAAGTTACTCTTATAATTTTATATCTTTCAATCTTTCTTTCTGCATGACTTTTTGTATGAGATACTTTTCAATTTTTAATGAAGTACGCTTTTTGATTTGAAAGACCAAATCCTTTGATGAATAATCTTTTATCTTCTCTTTTTATCTCATTTTAGATTTGCGATTTAAATCTACTTAAGCTTACTCGCTTACCTTTAGTTATGTTAAAGTTCACCATTGCGACAAGATCGCAAGATATCCTCATAAATGAAGAAATCTATTGATCTTGTCTTATCATTCTTGTGTGGTCTTATTTTGCCTTCCTAATTAAAGGTCTTATTTTGCCACCCCTCGTTGCGACAAAGTCGCAGGACGTCTTTACATTTTCGTGTAATGACCCATTGACCTTGTCTTATCATTTGTTAAGTATTTTTGCCTCTGCAGGGTATTTTGTTTGCGACAATATGACAGGCTTAAATACTCTTGCGAGTGTAAAATCCCATGACATTGCCGTCTTCGCGACGAAATCGCAGGACGTCTTTGTATTTTCATGCAAAAACCCATTGATCTCGCCTTAACCTTGCGTCAGTATTATTGCCTCTACAGGATCATCGCACAAATATGACAAGCCTAAATTTTCTTGCGAAAATAAAGCCTCATGACATTTGCGTCTTTTGACACTTATCGACTCCCTAATGGATGGTGCCGCCCTTATCTTCTCCCTGGTTGCCCCTTCAAGGAGGCGTACATCGGCCATACAAGACTAGCTCCTCCCATCCGGTCTTAACAACAACCGAGTTTTTCGCACCTCTTATCCCTTATACCTATATGGTTTATGGTTACGAGACGCACCCTAAGTGGAGTTTTCTTGGGCCGAGTGCAGCGTATACCAAGACTTGCCAAGAATGGCCGAGACACTTCAAATGCCCCGGGCACTCTTGGCTCAACCGTGTACCCCGGAGCCTTGAGCATACACTGACTCCTTGGAAGAGACCCTCGGGCGTCCAACCGGTATAACCTTATATATATAGTTGGAAATCCAAGGTATCTCCCCAGATAGGCTTTCATGGGCCCCGATTCTCCATGACTCGGGTTCCGGGAGCGGTGTAACCTTTCCCTGAGCCATGTCAAGAGATACCCCTTATATGACGCACTTTAGGTCTTATATTTGCCTCTTGCGAAATATCATTCGCGAACTAAGGTGTACGCCATAAAGGTTCGTCCCATTCACTCACTCATTCATTTTTGTTAATTCATTCAATCATTCATTTTTACGCAATGTATTGCTTGCGAGATATTCGCATAACCTTTCTTTGTTTTATTTAATCTCGCCATCATTCTATCGCAAAAAACATTTCATCCAGATTCATATCATTTCATCCATCTATTATGGATAATACTTCTTAAGATATAATCTATTCCATGGTCTATCCAATCTTTGTCCTACATCTCTCCCTTCAGGATCCATTAATCTATATGCCCCTGTGGCAACTATTTCCTTAATGATATAAGGTCCATCCCATTTTCTTGCCAATTTACCACCACTTTCACGCTGATATATTGGTGTCTCTCAGCAAAGACTGAGATCTCTGGTTTGAAATTCACGTATCTTGACACGTTTATTATATTCTCTCAGCTAATCTTGATAATTCTCCATATGTTGTAGTGCTCTTTCTCTTTTTTCTTCTAATTCATCTAATTTGATCAAAATATTACCCGTACCGAGATTTTTCTCCCAAGCTTCTTTCTTTGTTGTTGGAATCATAACTTACAGCCGGAGTACTGACTTCTACCCCATATGTTAAACAAAAGGTGACATGCACGTAGCTTCTCTTCTAGTTGTATTATAAGCCCATCTTGCATTGGGTACTTGTTCGCACCATCCTTTATTGTATCCTTCTAGCTTCTTCTTCAATATGTCTGCGATTGTTTTATTAGTAAACCGCTGGCCATTAGTCTGGTACAGAGGAGTTGATTTTCCACATCGTATCTCAAATGCATTAAGCGGCAATTCTATATTTTGTCCTTCAAACTGCTTCCGTTGTCGGATACCAACTGTCTTTGGAATCCCAAATCTGCATATAATGTTCTCAAATATGAAAGTAAAAACATCCTTGTCGCGAATGTGTTGTCTTGCTTTCACCTCTGCCCATTTTGTGAAATAATCGGTGGCGACAATTAGATATCTTCTCTGTCACATTTCTCTGGTAGAAATGGTCCCACAATATCTAAGCCCCATTTTCCAAAAGGCCACACACTTGTTGAAGAATTTAATAGCGCTCTCGGTGCATGTATCTTCTTCCCATGTCTTTGGCAATCTTCGCAACGCCTTGATATTTGTTTCGCGTCCTCATGCATATATGGCGATGTAATAGCCACATTTTGCTTTATATGCTAAAGATCTTCCACCACTATGATTACCAGCGTCACGCTATGTAACATCTTCAATATGGTTTCTCCTTCCTTCCTTGTTACACATCTGAATGAAGGTCCATTAAAAGATCGTCGGTATAGTACTCCATCTCTTAATTCATAATTTGTTGCCCGGCTTTTTAATTTGTGTGTTTCTAATCTACTTCTTGGTGTTTCCCCTTTTGTCAAGTATGCATGAAGTTACTGTTCTCCAATCCTCTTCGCAAAGCGCTTGTATTCCATCTTCTATTAACATTACATCTATTTCTGTTCTTCTTCTTTATTAATTGATTGCTAAAAGTGTTTGTATCTTTATATTTCTCATGATTGGATCTGTCATCATACTTGATATAAAGGCAAAAGCATCTGCGAGTCTATTATTTCTCCTTGATATATGTCTCCATTTTATTTTCGGTATCTTGCATTGCACCGATGACTCATCAACAAGTTTCTTGTACTTTTGCAAAGATGGTTCATTTATAGTATATTCTTCCTTTATTTGGCGAATAGCCAATTGTGAATCACTGGTAATCCTCACGTTTTCCAATTTCATCTCTATTGCGAATCGCAAAGCATGTATTATAGCTTCATATCTAGTTTCATTATTGGTTGACGCGAATTCTAATCTGAAGGAAAAAGCCATTTTGTTACCTTCTGGCGATATCACAACAATTCCAATCCCGTTACCTTCTCCATTAGATGACCCATCTACTAATATTTCCCATCTATTCGGCTCGAGTTAACAAATCTTTTGGATCTCCATGTTCTTCATCTACATCCATTATTTCTTCTCTTGGTTCATCCTCTTCCAAAGGAAATTCTGCTAAAAAATCATGCGACCACTTGTGACTTTGGTGAAGACAATATTTCATATTTGAGTTTGCAATTACTTATTTGGGCATTCCATCTCTCAACTCTCCTGATCTTTTTGAATTTTTCATTACTTGATTCGATTGGCACTTTCGTTACTACCTTAACAATGTGCGCTTGAAAGTATATCTGCGAAGTTTAAATGTTGCGTAAACCAATGCCAAGATTAGTTTTTCAATTTTTGAATAATTCCTTTGCGGCGTTGAAGGTTTCTTGATGTAGTAGATTGGTTTTTCTACCCCTGCGTCCACTCGCAACAATCAAGCACTTAATGCATGCGAAGTAGTCGCAAGATAGATTAATAATTCTTCTCCCGATTCTCGCTTTTTGTAAAATTGATATATCCATTAAATGTTCCTTTATTCCTTGGAAGGCTTTCTCACACTCGTCATCCATCTAAACTTTGATCCCTTTTTGAGAATCTTTGAAAAAGTGTTTACATTTATCGATGATCGCGAGATAAACCTCCCTAGCGAAGCTAGTAACCCATTTAACTTCAACATCTTTTATCAAGTCATTTGGCGTTGGCATATCGCGAATCGCTTGTACTTTCTCCTGTCGATTTGGATTCCCTCTTTTGATACAATGTAACCTAAAAATTTTCCCGATGCAACTCCAAAGGTACATTTTTAGGATTTACTTTGATGTTGAAATGTCTCATTTGTTCAAAAATTTCTTTCGGATCCTGTATGTGGTCTTTTGCTTTCTTACTTTTGATTAACATATCATCTACATACACCTCTAGCGTTTTGTGTATCCATCTCGCGAACACCTTTTCTACCATTCTTTGATATGTTGCTCCGAAGATTTCGCAAACCAAACGGCATTTTTGTATAACAAGTATAATCCTCTTGGAGCGAAGAAAGCGAAGATGTTCTTGATCTTCTTCTGCGAGAGGAATTTGATTGTACCCTTTATATCCATCGAGAGATGATATCCGTTCGTTTCTGCTGCTTTGCTTCAACCAATTGCGGGATATCTCGGTAGCAGGAAGCTATCTTTGGGACAAGCTTTGTTTAGATCGGTAAAATCTATGCAAATTCTTATCCCTTTCTTCTTCTTTGGGACTATAACCATATTTGCTATCAATTCGGGATATTTTGCTTGTCTAATAATTCCCGCATCTAGCATTTTCTCGCAACTCTTCTTCTATTTGAGGATGATATGTTGTTGCGATCTTTCTAATTCTTTGTTTGAATGGCCTTATATTTTTGTCAATTTCCAATTTATGACAAGCTACGGATGGGTCTATACCGGGCATTTCATCCATATCCCACGCCAAGATATCTTTATAGTCTCGCAACAAAATCAATAGTTCTTTTTCCTTCATCTTCTTCCATTTTAGTCCCAATTTTTAACATCTTGGGTTCTTCTTCAGTTCCAACATTCACCTCTTTTGTTTGTTCTGCTGCAATGTAGCTAGCTTTCGGTTCTCCATTAGGGGTTGGTCCTTTCATTTCTTTACTCTGCGAGATTTCGCTAGGTATTCCTTTTCTTCTTTTGCCCTTATCATGTAAATTTTAAATTCTTCTTCTTTTCTCGCTGCCTTTACCATTTTCTTACGATCTCTTCGCTTCTTCACTCGTTCTTCATAATGCTTTACTTCGTCTTGATGATATATTCTCCCTTTATCAATATCTCCTCTAATTTCACCAATTCCGATTGGCATGGGAAATTTGATACATCGATGAAGTGTTGGCGCTTCTGACCTTGGTTGCATGTACCCATGGCCTCCCTAATAACATGTTGTACGGCGATTCCATATCCACTACACTCACCATTACTTGCGTTTCAATTTCTCCCAACCAGAATTCGTATCTTTACTTCTCCTTTAGGTTTTGTTATAGATTTTCCAAAGCCATGGATATAATCTTATTTGGGAAATCATTTCTTCATCTTTATATCCTAATTTTTTGTAAGTATGGTAAAACATGATGCTCACCAAACTACACAGTGTCTACCAAAATCTTATTTATTGCCCATTCTTCCATTTGCTTTACGATTCTTCTTCATTTTTGCATACATTTATTGTGATCACTAATGGAGATGTATGATTCATCCTTCTTTAGGTACTTCAGCTCTTTGTAAATGTTATTTTACGCTTTTCCACTCTTTCAAAGACGATATCTTCTCCTCATCTATAATCTTTTTTCCTTCAAAATCTCGTTTATGTAGTCTTCCTCTGATATTTTCGTGAAATTCATTAATTAAACTGTACTCCATATCTTCATTATATTCCTTGTTTCTTCCTTCCTCTACCTCATCTGATTTAACATCTTTCTCTCTCATTTTCTTGATTCGGATAATTTTGGCTACAATCTTTTAGAATCGCTCCACATTTCTAGCGCATATGTAGTTACAGAAATCCCACACTACACCCCTCACTAGAATTTGCTTAATTAACACATTGAAAGATGATTAATTATATACTTTCATTGATAATCTTCTCGAAATGTTTACAAGGATAGATATATCAGATCTAAAGAAATTACAATCACTCTAGATTTTCTCTCTCCTCCTGACTTGCTTAACAATTCAAAAGAACTCTCTCCTCACAACAAGACTAACTCAACCCTTTATATAGGGTAATACACATGGATGACAGACTAAAGTCTGTCCTTTATTTTCGGGAATAACTCGCGAAGTGTCGCGAGTGTTATAAACGTTTTTCCTTGCGACACTCCTAAATCTCGCCAAATCTTCATACTTTTCTCATGTTCTGGTTTTCGTCATCTATTGCGTCATTTATATTTCTTTCCTGCGACGCCTTCGCAGTGTAGTCGCTTATTAATCTCGTGAAGTATTGATTTCGCGATATTCTGCTCCTACAACAAGTTCAAGTAACATCTCAGCTTTGTATCCATAGATGCAAATGCAGATTTCAGTGGAATCCACACTGATTTAAGATCTGCGAATTTTCACAGTGAACTTAGCCTATTTTTTGGGGTTTTTTCGCAGTAAACTATGGGGTTATCAAGCACCTGCAAATCGGTTCCGCGGCGAATTCTAGCATTTGCGGGTTTTTTGCTGGATACAAGCAGTGCCATAGAGAATCAAAACGTCAGTCGCTAGAGTTGATTTATGTCCACAGAATAAGAGGTTCTACAATCAAGAAAAAAAAATTTAACGGGTTGTTATGGACCTGAATTAGTAATTATTAAATAGATAATCTCATTTTTTTAAGAGTGGTGCTAGACGCACCGAAGCTCTCCACCGAGAAAGCCACTTCGAACAAATCGTGCCGCAGTAGGTTAATGACTCGAGCATCGGGATTATGGCCGTGTAAAGTGGGGCCAAGGCTTTGTGTAACTCGGTGCTCACTTCGAAGTGAGTCTAGAGTTTCCGTTTTTTTTAAAAACGGAGGTAGTAATTGTAAAACTTCTCACCTGAACTTGCTTATTGGCCTCTGAAGAAAGACTTTCAAAGTTGAGTAACACAACACAATACAAGTATTTGTTTCTAAGTATATGTACATAATGATGATGGTTTTTACGAGCTCGGTGAAACTGCAATTGTAGGATCAGAATATCGCACCACCAACACCCTTGCGAAATCCGTAAACAACACATTGCGAAAATGTCGCAGATGAATAATATAAATGACGCAACGGATGACGGCGGCCTTGAACACGAGAAAGATGTGAAGACCTAGCGAGATTTAGGAGTGTTGCGAGATTTAATATTTGTACAATTGCGAGAACGTCGCAAGTCAGATCCGAAAATAAAGGACGGCTTAGCTGTCATCCACTATGTAATGTCCTATATAAAGAGCCGGATAGGCTTAAGAGAGGGAGGGATCTTTTTCAATTGTTGAGCAAGTTATTAAGAGAGAGAAAGTTTAGAGCGGTCCTTAGTTTATTTTCCTTTCCATCTTGTAACATTTGTGAGTTTAATCAATAAAGACTATAATTGTTCATCTTAAAATGACTTGATTGTGTGAATTCTTATGAGGGGTGTAGTGTGGGATTTCCTGCTACTACATATGGCGCTAGAAACAGGGAATGGAGATTAAAAATTGGAGATTGTTGTTAAGATTATTCAAATTAAGAAGATGATGAAGCAAGTTGATAAATCGGTTAAAGTATAGAAAATCAAAATCAAGGAACGTAATAGAAAGTTGGAATGTAGTTTGATTACAAAAACAATGATTAATGAATTCCATGAAAATATCAGAGGGAGAATACATAAACGAGATTTTGAAGGAAAGAAAATCGTAACAACGGAGAAAGTGTCACCCATGAAAGATTGGGAAAAAAACAGAAGATTACATTCACAGCAGCAGAGATATCAAGAGAAAACTTAAACCACACATCTCCTTTGGTAATCACAGTAACCACACAGAAAGAAAAAGAAAAATCAGCAAAAATTATGGAAGAATGGGCGGTAAACAGAACTCTAGTTGATACGGGGAGTTCGGCGAATATAATCTTTTACCATGCATACAGAGGAATGGGATACAAATATGAAGAATGTCTCCTTCAACGTATCATATTCATGGCTTTGGAAAATCTATAACAAAACCAAAAGGAGAAATAGAGGTGCGAATTTTGCTGGGAGAGATTGAAACACAAATGGCATTATGCGTAGTGGATATGGAATCACCATACAACATGCTGTTGGGAAGGCCATGGATTCATGCGATTAAATCTGTAGCATCAACATTACATCAATGCATCAAATTTCCTATGCCAAGTGGGATTGGTGAAATTAGAGGGGAAGCTGATAAAGCGAGATTATGCTATCAAATTGAAGTGAAACAATATGAAGGACGTGCAAAGAAACGAAAAAATCGCAGAAAAATGGTGAAGGAAGCAAAGAAATAGGAGGAATTTAGAGTTTATATGATAAGAGCAGAGGAAGGAAAAGGGATACCCAGCGAAATTTTGGAAGAAGGAACTGAGCTTGCGAAGGAGATAAAAGAACCTACACCTATGGGAGAACCTAAGGCCAGCTACACTGCGGCAGAACCAACGAAGGAAGTGAATGTTGGGACCAAAGAAGAACCCAAAATACTAAAAATTGGGACCAAGATGGAAGCAGATGAAGAAGAAAAAACTATTGGTCTGTTGCGAGAATTTAAAGATATTTTCGCATGGAACATGGATGAGGTGCCTGGAATAGACCCATCTGTGGTATGTCACAGATTGGAAATTGACAAAAATGTAAGGCCATTCAAACAAAGAATCAGAAAAATCGCGACAACGTATCATCCTCAAATAGAAGAAGAGTTGCAGAAGATGATTGATGCAGGGATTATAAGACAAGCAAAATACCCAGAGTGGATAGCAAATATGGTCGTAGTTCCAAAGAAGAAAAAAGGGATAAGAATTTGTATAGATTTTATTGATCTAAATAAAGCTTGTCCGAAGGATAGTTTCCCGTTACCGGATATTCCACAAATGGTCGAATCAACAGCAGGAAATGATAGAATATCTTCTCTAGACGGATACAAAGGGTACAATCAAATTCCTCTCGCTGAAGAAGATCAGGAGCATACTGCTTTCTTCGCTCCAAGAGGGTTATATTGTTACACAAAAATGCCATTTGGTTTGCGAAATGCTGGAGCAACATACCAAAGGATGGTAGAAAAGGTGTTTGCGAAATGGATACACAAAACATTGGAGGTATATGTAGATGATATGTTAATAAAAAGTAAAGAAGCAAAAAATCATGTCCAAGATCTGAGGGAAATTTTTGAACAAATGAGACATTTAACATCAAGGTAAATCCAGAAAAATGTATTTTTGGGGTTGCATCGGGATTTTTTTTAGGTTACATCGTATCAAAAGAAGGAATACAAGTTGATCCAGAGAAAGTTCAAGCGAGTTCGCGACATGCCAACACCCCATGACGGTAAAAGATGTACGAGAAGTTAAATGGACTCTTAGCTTCATTTGGGAAGGTTCATTTAGAGATCATCAGACAAATGTAAACATTTTTTCAATATACTCAAAAAGGGGGCGAAGTTCAGATGGACAGAAGATTGCGAGAAAGCTTTTCAAGGAATAAAAGAACATCTGACGAATATATCTATTTCGCAAAAGGCAGAACCAGGAGAAGAATTACTAATCTATCTTGCGACAACTTCGCATGCGTTAAGTGCTGTGTTATTGCGAGTAAACGCAGGAGTTGAAAAACCAATCTATTACATCAGCAAAACCTTCAATGTTGCAGTGAAAAATTATTCAAAGATTGAAAAACTAATTTTGGCATTAGTTTATGCAGCATTTAAACTTGAATATATTTTCGGGCGCATGAAATAAGGGTGCGGACAAAAATACCAATCGAGTCGGTAATGAAAAATTCAAAAAGATCGGGCGAGTTGAGAGATGGAATTCACGAGATAGGACATTTCAAAATCAAATATGAAATACTATCTTCACCAAAATCGCAAGTTGTTGCGAGACTTCTTAGCGAGAATTTCCTTTAGAAGATGATGAAGCGAGTAGAAGAAATGATGGATATAGAAGAAGAGCATGAAAATCCAAGAGATCTATTAACGAGCCAAACGGATGGGAAATATTGGTGGATGGATCATCAAATGGGGAAGGTAATGGAGTTGGAATTGTTTTGATTTCACTAGAGGGCAACAAAATGGCTTTTTCCTTGATTGGAGTTTGCATCAACCAATAATGAGACAGAATATGAGGTGTGATACATGCCTTGAAGTTCGCAATAGAAATGAAGTTGGAAAATGTAAGAATCACCAGCGATTCGCAATTAGTCATTTGTCAAATAAAAGGAGAATACACTACAAATGAATCATCCATGAAGAAATACAAAAAACTTGTCTTTGAAGAGTTGTCAATGAGAATCCCAAAAATTAAATGGAGACACATATCAAGAAAAGATAACGAGACTCATGAGATGCTTTTTCTTTCATCTCAAGTATGATGACAGACCAGTTGCGAGATGCATAAAGATACAAACACTTTTATCACCATCAATCAATAAAGAAGAAGAAGAAGAGGTAGATGTAATGATAATAGAAGATGGAGAACAAATACCTAGTATTGAAGATTGGATAGCAGAACTTCATGCATACCTAAAAAGAGGAGAAACACCAAGGAACAGATTGGAGGTGCACAAATTAAAAAGCCGTGCGACAAATTATGAACTAAGGGATGGAATATTGTATCGAAGATCCTTTAACGGACCTTCACTCAGATGTCTAACACGGAAAGAAGGAGAAGAAGTACTGAAGATGTTACATAGTGGGGATGCTGGCAATCACATCGGTGGAAGATCTTTGGCATACAAAGCGAAGATGCAAGGTTATTATTGGCCATTTATGCACGAAGATGCGAAGCAAATATCAAGGCGTTGCGAAGATTGCCAAAGGCACGGAAAGAAAATACATGCACCAGGAGCACCATTAACATCTTCAACAAGTGTATGGCCTTTTGGAAAGTGGGGTTTAGATATTGTGGGACCATTCTTACCAGGAACTGGGCAAAGAAGATATTTGATTGTCGCTACAGACTATTTCACAAAATGGGCTGAAGTAAAGGCAGTACAACACATTCGCGATAAAGATATTTTTACATTCATATTTGAGAATATCATATGCAGATTTGGAATCCCCACTTACGATTGGTGTCGACAATGGGAAACAATTTGAGGACGAGAATATAGAATCTGTTACTTAATGCATTTAAGATAAGATGTGGAAAGTCAACTCCTTTATACCCTCGGGCCAACGGACGAGCGAAGCAACAAATAAAACAATCGCAGATATATTGAAGAAGAAATTAGAAGGGCATAATAGAGCATGGTGTGAACAAGTGCATAATGCGGTATGGGCTTACAATACAACCGAGCGAGAAGCTACGGGAATGTCACCTTTCTTTTAACATATGGAGTTGAGGATGTACTACCAACGAAGTTATTATTCCAACAACAAAGAGAGAAGTTTGGGAGAAAAATCTTAGTGCGGGTAATATCTTAACCAAACTAGATGAATTAGAAGAAAAAGGAGACAGAGCTGTATAGCATATGGAGTATTACCAACGAAGATTATCCAGAGAATATAATAAACGTGTTAAGACACGCGAATTTCAACCAGGTGATTTGGTATTGAGAGAAACACCAATATATCAGCGAGAAAGTGGTGGCAAGCTTGCGAAAAAAATGGGATGGACCTTATATCATTAAGGATATAGTTGGAACAGGGGCATATAGATTGATGGATCCTGAGGGTAAAGACGTGGGCCACAAGATTGGATAGACCATGGAATAGGTTATACTTGAAGAGATATTACCCATAAAAGATTGTGGGAAAAGATTAAACTGCGAAATAATGTATGGTTGAAGCAAAATGAATTTATATGAAAATCTTGTGAAAGAATTACTGTGAGATCGTACAAAATAAAGAAAGAACATGCGAAAATCTCGCTTTGAGATAATGACAAGAGATAATAAAAAATCAATGACATATCGAAAAGAGACGAACCTTCTATGGTGTACACCCTAGTTCGGAAATCAAAATTTCGCAAGAGGCAAATGTAAGACCTAAAGTACGTCATAAAAGGGGTACTGTTAACATGGCTCGGGGAAAAGGTTACACCGCCCGGAACTGAGTCATGGAGAATTGGGGTCAATAAAGCCCATCCGGGAGAGGTACCTTGGATTTTAAATCTAAGCTTATGACTTAGATTGGAAGACTCGAGGGTCTCTTCTAAGGAGTCGACATTTGACCAAGGTGCCGAGGTACACGGTTGAGCCAAGGGTGCACAGGGCATTTGAAGTGTCTCGGCCATTCTTGGCAAGTCTCGGCATATCTTTTCGGCCAAGAAAACTCCAATTAGGGTGCGATCTCGTAACCATAAGCCCTATAGGCAAAAGGGATAAGAGGCTGCGAAAACAACTGGTTGTTGTTAAGACCGGATGGGGGCAGCTAGCCTTGTATGGCAGAAGTACGCCTCCTTGAAGGGGCAACCAGGGAGATGATAAGGGCGGCACCCTCCATTAGGGAGCTGATAAGTGTCTTAAGACGCAAATATCATGAGGCTTTATTTCCGCAAGGAAATTTAGGATTGTCATATTTGTGCGACAATCCTGAAGAGGAAATAATACAAAAGATAAAGATAAGACGAGATCAATGGGTCAGTACATGTAAATGTAAGGACATCCTGCGATTTCGTCGCAAGACGGCAATGTCATGGGGCTTTATATTCGCAAGAATTTTTAGGCCTGTCATATTATCGCAACAAAAATATCCTGCAGAGGCAACAATACTAAAGAAATGATAAGGCAAGATCAATGGGTCATTACATGAAAGTGTAAAGACGTCCTGCGATTTTGTCGCAATGACTAGAGGTGGCGCAATAAGACCTTTAACTAGAAAGGCAAAATAAGACCACATGATTCAATAAAAGATTTATAAAAACTAATTATTATTTATGCAGGTCATCCATCGCAAGAAAGATAATGAGTGACAGTATGGGAATTATTCAACAATGGACATTATCTTTCTCGCAAATAAACACAATAACAAAGAAATAAGTGCACCTCAAAGAGGACTGAAATGCATCATATGCAAGAAGTTATATAGGTGAAGAGGTTCAAAGAAATAAAATTACAAAAGAAGTTCAATTCTCAACATCAACTTTTTCGCAGGAAGGAGAAAATGGACATCCTTCATTAATTTTATCACTCTCGCTAGCTTTCTCAATTTCGCTTGGCTTTTTTCAAACTTCTTGCAGTTCTTCCTTCATTTTGGTTTATTTCAATTTCTCCTCCATCTGGATTATTATCAATACCTTCATCATTTGGAGGAACCTCTTCTTCATTTGCGAAATCTTCGCCACTTTCATAATGATAATCTGTCCGGAGTACCAGGGACTTCATCATCATCTACTTCCAAAGGCTCGACGGATACAGGGGGAAGAGATTTGGATAATAAAATTTCATTCACGATAACTTCAGCCCTAAGATGAACTTGACGAAGAAGTGCCTTCTGGAGATTCCTACTTTGGATATCTTTGGAGTAAGAGAGATAATCAAATCTTCTTTCTGCCCGATCGCGAGAACGAGCAAGAGAAGTAGCAAGTAATGCATTTTCTTTGCGAATCTTGGCGTAGTTAGATTCCAAAGTAAAAATGGAGGAGCGAAGATTTTTCTCAGATTCTGCAAAAACAAAGAATAAAGAAAATCATATATGCGAAAGATTCGCAAGGAAGACATAATAAAAAGACTTAACAAATAAAAAATGGTTGAGGCAGTCAAATTTTATGACTACCTTCCTTTTGCGAGATAAGATATTGAGTTAAAGCCAAGCAACTATTCTCCAAGTGATCCATGGCATTGTCAAACTTATCACCAACTAAGCCTTTCAGTAGAGATCGTAAACTTTTTCATTAGAAATAAGTAAGGTGTTTTGCTTTGCGAGAGAGGTGTAGGATTCTTCTAACTTGGAATATTGATCTTTGAGTTGACTTTCTTTTATGCTTAAAGCTATTCTACCTTGAATAAGTTTATCTCTCTCAGCAGAAGATGATTCTGTTACTTCTTTGAGTTTATTTCTCAATGAGCAGAGAGATCGTTCTTGATCATTACATACTTTTTGGAAAATGTTAAGTTCTTGCGAAGAGATCGCCACCTTATTCAAAAGAACTCGTTTCTCTTGAGATAGGGTTTGATTCTCATCGATAAAGTTTCCAACTCAGTTAGCTTTAGTCAAAAAGTAAGAGAGGCGAGATAATTCATTACCTAATAAATTTTGCTTTTGAACTAATTGAGCATTCTCCTTGGTAAGGTTATCTATTTGATCAATAGAGTACGTATGAAGATTATCTAATTGGTTATATTGATCCATCCATGCATCTCTATCCATTCGGGCTTCTTCGGCGACGGATTCAAATTGATATATCTCCATTTTTCGTTTCTGGTTTAGAGCTTAAAGGGGGAACAGAGATTAAAAAAATAAAAAAATAAAAAAAAAGACTTAAAGGGTAAGAGATTTTTACCTTTTAGTTCTTCATTCTTCCTGCGAAGATTATCACGATCCAGCGAAACATTTTGAAGTTTTTGATTCTCAAGATGAAGAGTGTCACATTTCAAGGTCATAGCTTGGAGGCTATTTTTCAAAACTTCAACTTCCTTCTCTAAAGATGTTTGCGAAACCATTCTGTTAGAGCCAAAATATTTACTTAAAATTTCGCAAACACCGAATCTGAGAGGATCAATGGAAGCTTTCTTGGCATCATCTAGAAGGTCTGATAAAACCTTGAAAGCAATATCCATACCTTCCAAATTCTCTCGAGTAAAAGGGAGAGATTCGGATGATGAAGCGATGATGGCAGAAGGTGGGAGAGTTGAATCATCTTTCACCGAAGATATGACATTGGAAGATGAGATTTGATGAAGGTTAATGACTGGAGTTGAGGCAATATTAGGAGAAGAACCATCGACAGTAGAAGAAGAGAAGGGTTCATTCGCAACAGGGTTATTGTGAGGGATTTCATTAATAGAAAGATTAGTTGCAGGGGATGAATCTGTAGCGACATTTTCGCAGATGAGAAGAGGAGGTTCCGCTTGCGAAGACGTCGCAGGAGGTGTTGAAAGCTTAAACAAAGGAAATGGAACAAATGTTTCAACATTTTTAGGATGGCGAGGTTTTTTGGGGGGGCCTCTCGACATTTGCATCATCCTGCCAATCACAAGTCATATAAGAAACAGAGGCAACAATATTGTTATTAAAAGAATAAGTGTTTCTTAATACCTTGCTATTCGCAGGCTTTCTTTTGTTTACAACGAGTTTTCGCTGCGAACTCTTGGGAACATTAGGGTTTTGGATCGTAAACTTGGTGCTGGAAGTGTTTTTGCTGAAACAGAAAACATTGTGGGAATTATCTAAAGCTGAACAATATCAAATAAAATAATTTCATAAGAGAAGATCAATTTTAAGAAGATCAGTTTCAGCAAAATCAACAAACCTTGATGACTCCATAAGAACAACAGCAGAAAGATGGAGAGGATTTACGGAAGGATGAACAGTGAAAAAGTTGCAGACGACAAAAAGAGAATTTACGGATGAAGAAGATGAAGTAAAAGAAAGAAGACCCTCTTATGATGGATCTCTCCTTAAATAGAAAAAAGATGATGACCGGTTAGCATTAAATGTGCTTAGGTGAATAGGGAAAATTTAACACGTGTAAACGGTTATGCTTAATTCATGGAATCTTGTCGGCGAAAAAAATTAGGGAAAGAAATGAACAAACTGCGGCATTTTGAAAGTATTAGTTCTCATGACATTCTCTCCTTCACAGAGAAGACATGAGAAGAGGCAAGATGTAGGATCAGAATATCGCACCACCAACACCCTTGCGAAATCCGTAAACAACACATTGCGAAAATGTCGCAGATGAATAATATAAATGATGCAACGGATGACGACAGCTTGAACACGAGAAAGATGTGAAGACCTAGCGAGATTTAGGAGTGTTGCGAGATTTAATATTTGTACACTTGCGAACGTCGCAAGTCGATCCGAAAATAAAGGACGGCTTAGTTGTCATCCACTATGTAATGTCCTATATAAAGAGCCGAATAGGCTTAAGAGAGGGAGGGATCTTTTTTAATTGTTGAGCAAGTTATTAAGAGAGAGAAAGTTTAGAGCGGTCCTTAGTTTATTTTCCTTTCCATCTTGTAACATTTGTGAGTTTAATCAATAAATACTATAATTGTTCATCTTAAAATGACTTGATTGTGTGAATTCTTATGAGGGGTGTAGTGTGGGATTTCCTGCTACTACAAAGAATTAGTAATTTCATTTTAACTACCGAAGAAGAAAGGCAAAAACAAATTTGACATTAGCAGAATTTTTGTTCTAAACTTGATTTTGGTTGAAAATTTACTGTCCATCATTATGTAAAAAAAAAGTTATATCTGTTCACCTCTTGAAAACAATTCTGACTTTAGTTCAGCCTCCACATTCTCTGAAGAAAGTTTCACTTCACCAGGGAGAGCGAGATTGACCGCTTTTCTCATTAAACACCTGTCAAGAACCGATAGTGTCAACCCTGGACAGCAATGTTTAACTGATAATAGAAAACTCCCCTCAGGTAGTGGCAATACCTAATACTAGCTTAACTGCTAAAAAGATGATTATCATGAAAAAGGTAAATGAAGGAACTATTTGCCATCTGCCAGTGCAACTACTTCGTAGATTTTCAAGTTTTGCGCATACCAGTTTGAAACCTTCTTGACAGTTTGAAGTTTCCAATCCATGAAAGGTCATTAACTTGCAATGCTGAACCGCAATTGATATTCGCAAAATCGCACATAGGACTTTGAATTTTTCTTTCAACTGAAATAGCAATATAAATAAATTAGTATTTTATAAGACAAACTACTTTGTAAACCTAACAATTGTGAACAACAAAATACTGAAGCACAATACAAAGATTAAAGGACATAATATGAGACCTCCTTCGGGAACCCTTCAAAAGAACCTTGAGTAGATTTTGGAAACTTCTTTCGATGATGTCTCGCAAGTAGTGCTATTAACTACAGATATATAAATATCAGTCAGCATAAAGTGGGAAGTCTGATAGACCAATATCAGAAAACATAAGAAGCATACTCAAAGATAAGTAGCATACCTCTACCTCCTCGGTACTATAACCATGAAGATGCTCACCGTTCTGTTCAGAAAAGGAGATTCTCTTGCTCATGCCAAAGGTTGAATAACAGAAATCTTATCCATTTGACGTAACTGGAGCTTCTAATCAGTTAGGGAAACTTACCTTGATAATACGATGTGAATGTTTATGATACCCCTTTTTACCAATAAACAATCCAATGTTATGAAGCAAACAAGCAGCTTCTAGATACTCAAGATCTTTTTCATCCAATGAGACTGTGTCCAAAAACTGATGATTAGCAAGCTCATCACTTTTTCTTAAACCTTTGAACATTTCCTGTAAGATTTCACTAGTACAGTAGAACCTCTATATAAGAATATTGTGGGGACTACAAAAACATATTCTTATATAGAGGTTATTCTTATATGGAGGTATACCTTGGAAAGATCAAAACAAAATTGTTATACATAGACCTGCAAAAAATACATGCATAAGCATATGAAACACCAAAATATAGTATAAATATTGTTTAGTTTACAAATAAGGATATATGAAGTTTAGTATGCACTACAAATCCACACAAAACTCAACCAGGACATGGAAAATATGCAAAACTAAGCATCACACTCACTTAGAAGTAAAAGAATCTTGCAAAATGGTTACAAAAATCTCTTCATCTTAAACTGTGATGTATGACAAGACTTATATTATTTATATTTTTATGCCAATTATTCTTATATGTGGGTGAGTTCCTTAAGACGGGACAGGAAAAAAATATGACTTATTCCAATATGGGGTTTATTCTTAAATACAATTGGCCCAAGTCGGGACCATAAATTTTTATTCTTATATGGAGGTTATTCCTATATGGAGTATTCTTATATGGAGGTTCTACTGTAGTGAGAAAAGGTTCTTGTGCTTCTTTTCATTCAAACCAAAATAGACAAATAATTGAATAAGTTAGAACAAGATAACATCAACGATAAAAGTTGAGTAGTACCTTAGCAATCCCAACAGAGAGAAGCATACTTCGAAACCTCCAATTCCTTAATCCCAAGAATCTCAAAAATCTCCAACAACAAAACAGCTCCAACAAGTATAAACTCCGATCGTCTCTTAAAAAATCCATTTCTCCTCATCTCCTTATCATCATCTCCACCTTCACACAACTTCTCAACAACACCAATCAATTCTTCTTTATTAAACTTCAAATCTCTACTAAATTCCCCACCATTTGCCACAACCAAACCACTCAAATCACAACCATACCTTAACGAAACAGCTTTTTCAATCGACTTAATAGTTCCAGAAGAACTAACAGCAATATCAAACCCAATTTCTTTAACTTTCTCAACTATTCCAGATTCATAAATAACCGAACGAATATAATCCCGCATATTAAAAATCATTTTCTCCCCCTTAATAAATTCATCAGTTAAACTAACATGCCTTAATTTTAAAGAAATCGACAACAACACTTTCCCAGACTTCCCTATAACAAATACAGTAGAACCACCACCAATATCAATAGCTAAAACAGTTTTATCATAAACAGGTAAAAACTGAAGTATCCCCATATAAACAAATCTAGCTTCTTCTACACCAGATAAAACCCTGATTTCATCATCACTAAACCCTGATTTCTCTTTAATCTTAAATAAAAATTCACTTTTATTCACCGCTTCTCTTACAATTTGAAGTGGCAACAATTTGTGTTTGATAAATTATGTGGTTTTTCTGTAATATTTGATTGAATTTTTTTAATGCTAAAGTTGCTTTGATTATTGATTCTGGGGAAATAGATGATGAATTTGAAATCATACCTCGGCCGAGAACTACAGGTTCTTTGAAATGATCGATTACTAAGAATTTACCATTAGATTCTGCTATGACTATTAACAATTTGAAAGAATTGCTTCCCATATCGATTGCTGCTAGAAATTTAGGGTTTGATAGATCCATCTCCATGTAGTGTATAAAATTGGGGTTTAAGCTTGCTTTTGGGGAGCTTGGGAAACTATGACTGGCGGGGGGAAATCAACGAAATGCCTAGTTCATTTGCTATGAGAGAACGAGGGTGCTGGGATATCGCATAAAGAAATAACTTTTCGGCATAATCTCACCTCCTTTAAAACACTAAGTCATATGAGCTCCCACGTCGCACGGTGAGTGTGATACCCCCTTCAAATTAAATTAGATAAAAGCTTTCACATTATGCAATTCTAGAGAGGACAAGTGGCGGGACTCTATTGGTTGAGATATTAAAAGATGGATTACACTCTGTTTATACCCTGTTTTTAACTGGCCGTTAGTAACACCGTTAGCAAAAATGTGGGTATACAATACTTCTGTCCATTTTTGTGGCTAAAAAATTCATTACACTTCGTTTACACCGAATATTAACTGTACGTTAATTGACGCCGTTAGTGTGGACAATACCTACATCTAAAAATAGAGCTAAAGCTAACAGAGACACCAATATATCGAAGTCAGTTTTATTATGTTCTTCTTCTTCTCTTTCTTCTGTTCTTCATGTCTTTCTCCCTGTTGAACTCAAATCCAATGAACAACTTCTTTTTTTTGTGAGGGATTCATGTAAATCTTGAGATCCAGATAAATCGAAGAAGAGGGTGATCAATCTGGAAGCTAATTAAGCTCCGAAAGAAGAAGAAATCACAAGAAATGGAAATAAGGGTTTCTGTTAGAATTGAATAAGTTGTATCTTTGGAAGAGGCGTTCGATTTAGAAAATGCAGATGGAGATTAGAGATATGTATTGTGTATTGAGAGTAAGGGAGGAGATTTAGATCCTGATTCTCTACTCACATGGACGAATCGGTGAATTAGGGTTTTATGAGAACCAGTGACGGTGAAGGAATTGAGTTTTAACTCGGAAGGATTTCGCTGATGAATCAATCATGCACTAAAAATATTCCAAACAAGAGAAGCTGCACGACTGGTGAGATTTTATCTTTCTAATCAACATCGATTTCAATTTTCTTTTGTTAGGGTTTTCAAAAATTAATCTCTTTGAATATATATATGATTAGTTTGTATGTTGTATAGTATTAGTGATCCATGATGATGATGTGATAACAACGCTTATCAATTAGGGGAGATGGTGTTGCTGCTGGTGATGTTGACTCAGTGGAGATTAATAAGCTTTTACGAGTCAGTGAAGGATTAGAATGAATGGGTTTGCATTGGAAACCAGTTGAAGATTTTAGATAAAAGGAACCTGTTGCAGCGGTTTTTGTTGGTTGTGTTTGATGAATGGCTGTAAATTATATATGAGTTATTGTTGTGATTTGTTGATTGCTGAGAATTGCAGGAAAGGAGAAATTGCAGAGGGTCAAAAGTACATGCCAAATTCATCTCTGCCAAGTCACGCAAACAGGGTGTTTGTAAAAATGCCTAAATCATTGACTCTTCTGGGTCTGTGGGGTTATGTTTGCTAAGGATTATATCTTAAAATACATTTTTTTTCTGCTTTACATCTTAAGGATGTTATAACCATTATATTTGTTCTCATACATTATTCTTTCTTTGGTTGATATTTGCAGATGATATTTCTTCACATTTCGATTCCACTGCTACAATAACGTCAAATTCTAAAACACACATTTACAGGGCCAACAAAAATATGAAGCTAGGTCGTCATGGGTAATTTTTAGCATCTTACTGTTTTTATTGGTTAAGCTCAATTGCATGTTTCTTTATCCTATTACCCTTGGGTTATATTCATTTAAAGTCATAGTCAGGAGTAAAACCTTATAGATGTAAGGAAACCTCATGGAGATTAATAGACATCTTAAACTTGAAATGCCATCTTATAGGGAGGAAAAAGCTAGACATTGTGAACAAGACAGATGGGAAAAAATTACCAAGTTTTAAACTGGTGTTGCTATGCATACTAAAAGCAATTTCACCCCTTCAGGGATCTTTTTAAGGATTCTTATTGTTAGATATTTTCCTACTTCCTTGAATGACATTTATGCTTGTGCAATTTGTCGTGTTAATCTGGCAGTGCTGGTGGATGCTGCTAATTTTTGTATTGGAAACCAGTGGTTCATATCAGAACACCAAATCATTATAGTATATCCAATTGTATTTTTGCTAATTTTTGTAGCCGAGCTGTATTCCATTCATGATTAAAAATGATCTTTCATTTTCTTTTGCTTCATCAGGCGGCAAGACAAGCTGGACCTTCCTAGATTGCAGATCTCCCCAAGTAACAAAGCATGGCTGACAGTCGGTTTCCAAGGGTTGAAACATGCTGCAAATGTTTGGTGGAAGCGATTCATTTAAAACAGAACACTTAATTTTGAATCTGCAAACCACTGAGCTTGGTGATTAATTCGGATGAGCGAGAGTATTTTATGATTCTCTTGCTTCCAAATATATGCACATTTCAACTCCGGAGTCTGTATTAGAGAGGAACAATGCTATTGTATATTAAATTTTCAAAAAATATTTTTTGTTACATGTTTCATCAGCAAAATAATGGTTTGAAATAACGGTTCGGTTGTGTTTTCAGACATTTTAGTACCAGAAGTTGGTAAATGTTGGAACTTCTCTCACAACAAGGTGGTAAATGTTGTAAAGCATGAATCCTGAATTTTGTGTGAGCATGCAAGGAATCATCTTAAAATTTAAGGGGTTCACATCTCAAGGACTGGCTTTTGGAAAGAGAGCCAAGTTGCGTACAATAAGCCCAATGCATAACACGGGCACAAAATCCTAAGCGACAGGGCGAGGCAAAGCCGAGCCACACCAAATAAAAAATCCTAAGCACATATCGGGACAGGATGAGGCGAAGCCGAGTTACACCAAATCAAAAATCCTAAACATGCATGGGTACAGAGTGAGGCAAAGCGGTTTTCGGGTCCGCCCGATACGTAGCACGGGCACAAAATCTAGTCTAGTCAAAAAATTAAAAGTTACTTTTTTTCCCGGACTGACCTATCTATCTTGCTATGGTAAAGAAAACACGATTTATAAAGGGGATAACAGTATTACTTGGGGTGATACCATCTAGAATACAAAACAAAGCTTGGTTATAGTTAGGCTAGATAAAGAGCGGTCGAGATTTATCTAGAAGGGATAAATCTACGGCTATGGTTTTTTCAACTAACCATTATAAATACTTTATTAATTAGTTTCCTATTAATTGCTCATGATGAATGATTAATTAATTTTTCATGATAAATGTTCATTTAATAAATCTAATAAATACATATTTTTATTAATAAATAAGTTTATTAAAAACTATATATATATTGATCGGTAAAGAATTTACAACCGACCCCGAGGCTAGTTCAATAGTTTGCTCCGAGTCTACGTTTTTAAAACATTCTATGGTCGACCTTGTAGTTGCTATGGTATTTGTATTTAAATCGGGTTTCTCTTAAATGTAGTTCATATAGCTCAAAAAAAAAAAAAAAACAAACAAACAAACTTACTAAAATTATACGGAGTCATTTTGCATAACCCAGTATAATTGATAAAATCATTAAATTCCTAAATCAATAAACTATTTTCTTTCATAATTACGTAACATATAATTGATGATTTAGAAAAATAGTTAATACCTTTAATCAATTTCAGTGTGATCATGATTGAAGGAAAAAAAAAAACATCATCTTAGAGATTTCTCTTTTATAGATTGTGTTATGGAGTTTTAGGAGAATATTGTTTCTTGAAAAGAATCCAAATTTTAGTTAATCCCGATTAATTATCATATAATCATGACTGAGAAAAAAAATTATTTTAGAGAAAAGTTAGAATTAGGATATATTTTGGTTTTTGAAAAAAAAAATGACTAGGGTTTATAATTAGTCAATTTGGGAGAATAGTGAGACAACAATTACAATTACTTTGAAGTCTGATTTAAGAAAGAATGGTTATTTTGATCTTAAGTTAGACTTAGGATTAAAATTTAATTAGTTTTTCATTTTGATTAAATAATAAATACATGGGCTATATTAAAGAGAAGCCTTAAATCGATCCTAAGTTCTAATTACTGAACTAGACTTAGCATGCCTCTGCATTCTCAAATTATTACTCCTTTCATTTCATTTCCTAGATAGTTTAGCAGTTCCTTGCACAAACTAAATAATAGAGAGGCATTATTTTTTTTCATTTTTAACATGACGAAAATTTTATTGATAATAGTGCATTTCGGAAAAAAATAATAATTTCAAGATAAATATCAAAATAGTAATGATGCTAGTAGTGGTTTGGGTAGTTTTATTTTTCATAGATTAGGTATTGCTATTCAAAAGGAGTTGGTGCCCACCTTGTTGCTAGGTTACCAGCCAAAGTTCTAGGTCAATCTTTGTAATTTCCCCTTTTTATTTATTTGGTTCTTTATTGTTGTTATTAGAAGATTAATAAAAAAAGTTATATGAGATTCAACGCATGAGGAAGAAATATAAAAATCATCAAAAAATAATTGTTTTTCAAGGACAAAATGGGTAACCAATTTTTTTTTATCGGGGACAGTCTCGTCTCCACTGAGTTAGAACTCAAACCCGTAGCCATTAGGAACCAAACCTGTGCGCGTTCAGATATCGAGGATAGCTCAAAATGCAAAATGTGACTATGTTGGAAGCTTAGATGCTTCTTTGGCGGGTGTCCACAATGACTGCACTAGAGCTTGTCCAATAGTGGTTGTGTGTTTTTCCTATGTGGAAACACAAATTAGACATCCTTTTTCCTATCTGGGAGTTGAATTCTCCAGAAAAGTTAGGAAAAACAAATATCAATCTCCAACCCTACTACTCTTTGACTAGTCTTCATTACTTGATGTTAAGATTTTATTATATTTTTTCCTGATAAATCCGTAAAACTAAAATTGCTTGAAAAAGGGTTAAAGGAAAACTATGAAAAGTTAAAGCAATTGATTATTTATTTATTTTTATAAGAAAATCTTGGATTAATTGAAAATCAAAACAAATTTGGGTTTGATAGTTTTGAGCATAGTTGCTCAAACTATCCTGATCTAGGAGGTGAAAAATACAAGATGGAGGATAACCCACATAGTTACAGGTAGTCGTTGCATTAGCAGAAACAACAGCTAATGCAATTGTTGCCTAGTTTGCTGACTTACAAACTGAAGAGTAAATGAAATGTCTTGAAAGAGTTGAAACATTCAAAATAGTTGGAATCTTATCTTCCCACAGAGCTTTAACTTTCCAGTCCATGCTACTTGGAAGTCTCGGGATGAGTCTGATTAGGTTGGTGTTGTTAGCTTCAATGTTGATGGTGAGAGCTGGAAGTTGTAATCCCCAATTCCACGCTTCAATAGCCGCTAACACCTCTCCAACATCCCTATTCAGCGCCTTGAATCCCAAAATCTTCACTTCCCTTCAATAACCCAAAGTATTTCTTAGAATCATTGTAGTTTTCATAAGGTTGTTTGACTGATCCCATTTGGTAGCTATGTTGATTTTGGCTATTCCTAAATCTGGGCATTTCCAATGTTTCACTTGAGTAAAGTCTGTTGACTGCAAGTTGTTCCCATTTTTGCGGTTGGCCTGCCAGTTCTCCCTCCAAAACAATTCAGCTATAGTGTAAGTGTGTTTTGGATTTGGGTTGATTCCTTGGAACACCTTATCACATCTTGCTAGCCAGATGTGTCAGAGAACAGCTGCACAAAAGGCATTCCAATAGCCCAAGTTGCTATCCCAATCAATTGGATCGGTACTCCAACTTAGAATCCATTGCTGCAAAGACAAGTTAGGGTTGCCATACACAAAAGGGTTTGCAGAAGAGGCAAACCAGACACTCCTAGCAAAAGGGCAATCCATAAATAAATGCTTCAAAGTTTTATTTGGTTGAGAGAAAATTGGGCATGTGTTTGGCAAGTCAGAATACTTAGAAAGTTTAGAAGCTATAGGAATCATATTACGCATGCATTTAAAAACGAATAAAGTAACTTTTGGGGTAGTTTCCATACTCCAAATTTTATCCCAAGGATAATTAGTAACAGTTTCAAGGTTTTTAATGCTATGATAGAGAGAAGCCGTAGTGAATTTGCCATTTGGTTTTAGTTTCCACCTGATTGTATCATTTCTATGAAGACGGATGGGTATCTGACAGATAGTATGGACAATACTTTGTTCAAAGATGGAGTGAAGGACATTAACATCCCAAGACTGGTTTGCTACATCAATGAGGTGGCTAACCAAGAAAATGTTTTCAGGCAGTTGGGGGTTCCTAAATTCTAACGTGCCAGGGTACCATTGATCATATGTTATATGAATCGAGTTGCCTTTGCCTATTTCCCATATACAGTGGGGGTTCATTATCTCAAACCCCTGTTGAATAAAAGACCAAATCCACGGTCATGTGGTGCTAATGTTAGGGTCAAGGTGGTGTCTACATTTACTATAGTGGCTGGATTTCAGAGTTTGATCCCAGACCGAGTCCGGATTGTCTAGTAGATTCCAAGCTATCCTTCCTAGTTGCGCTAGATTGTTAGCTTCTAAGTATCTAAAACCTAACCCTCCTAAAGAAATCGGAATGTTGAGATCCATCCAGGCTTTTAAGAAACATCTCCGTTTACCATCCTTCTTTCCCCACCAGAAATTTCTTTGTAGGGAAACGAGTTGGTTGGTAATGTTTTTCGGAATCTTATAACAACCATTTGATAAATGGATAAAGATTCGAGAATTGACTTAACTATCACAGTTCTAGCAGCTTGGCTAAGGTATCTCCCGCGCCAATTCTGTAATTTACTTCTAAATCTAGCTATCATTGAATCAAAAGTCTTTATTTTGGAGGCTCCTATGAACAATGGCGTACCTAAGTAACTATCAGTAACATTGATTTTCTACACCTTCAGAATTTTTATTATCATTTCCCCAAATCTACACTAGTACAAATTTTCACATAGGCCACACTTGATCACCGTGTCCATAGGCTTTTGGTCATGGATTTTTTTCGCTCCAAAAATGTGGCATCAGGTGCCGCGACAAAGAGGTACCGATATGGCTACATAAACTTTGAGTGACTATAAAATATGATTTACCATGGTCGTACCTCTATAACCGTGTCTATATGATACTCATTATTATTTTTTATAGTTAAGCATTTTCACTATCACCATGGCCATAAGATCCTTGTAGACACACAATTTGATTTGAGTGTGGCTAGAGTTTCCCTTAAAGCCACATGAATTTTACTTTAACCGCGGCCTTTGCAATCAATCAGACACACAAAATTCATTTTTTCATGACCAATACATGACATATAGTCACGCTGATTTTGTAGCACCATGGCTAAAAATATTCCAAGGACACATCAAGTTTTTCAATGTAGCCATTAGCTATGTTTTGGACATAGGAAATTAGGTGAACCGTGGCGCTACACTTTATAAAGTCACGCAAAATGATTTTAATGTAGCTAATGGTTAACTTTTAGCTACCCTTATCTGGGAGAATCTGTAGCCATAATTATTAATAGCGGAAATTTCTGAGGAACCCATGTTTGGTTCATCTCTCTTCTAGAAACCCGTCATTAAGATTGTATATATGTGTAGCCCAATTTATAAGATCTATGGTTAAGATTAGTAGTTTAGATTGAATTTAAATTTTTCATAATTTGTGTAGGACTGAATTAACCTTAATTAGTTAAGAATTATTAATATAAATATTTTAAGAAAAAAATCCGGTCAATTAAATTTGTTACCATATTTTTCGCAACTAAGATTACTTCCTTAATTTTCGGCTAGTTAAAGTTATTCCCATTAATTAAGAAATTTAAAGATTGTGCTACCACTTTTTTCTCTCGCATGATTCATTTAACTCTCGTCAATTATTGGGTTATTTGGTTTTTGATACTTAGGTTTTGTCCAAAGTTAGTGTTTGGTCTAACATTTGTCCAGCTTTGCGTTTGGTACCTGGAAATAACGTTGACCGTCATTGACTTGATTTTAATTAATATTATAAATAAATAATTATGAGTTTACAATTATATCCTTGTAGTAGGCATAGATCCAACGGCTTTTAATGAATGCATTAAGCGTGTGGTCACGATGCAATATCCCTTTCACCTAACTATCTACTCTTCTTCTTGTTCCGCCCTTCACAGACCATGGTGGACCGAGCTTACACAATCATTCAAAAAGTGAACTTAAAAGTCATCCATTATACAAATAAACTCCTAGTAACCCTAAAGTCTTCGATCAAACCATGCTCGGTTGTATCTAAATAACATGATTTGAAGCTCAATCATGCACACAACAAATACACAAACTAACCCTAGTATCATTTAATTTTTTCCTAATTTTAATTTTCTACAATTCGAACCTTTCTTTCAAAAATTGATTTGTTTGCTTACCAATTTGGGAAGAGATGAAGAAGCAGAAGAATAATTTTCGATGAGCAAAGATTTGATGGAGGAACCAACTTGCATAAACATTTGTTTTTCCCCAATTTATTTCTGTAAATCTGTTTGATTGAGTAATTCGCGAACATATGGAGTAATCCAACTTCATTTTATCCTTCGAATAACAAGACACCATTTTTGTGATTGATGATTCAATTTTTAACAAAACCCAATATTTTGATTTTGATTTTAGGCGAAAAGTTTCTGAATTTTTGATGTTCTCTCTATGCTTAATGTTGGGTAATCTGCTTCTATTCAATCAAAGAAGCAAAAAATCGTGTAAATGATCTTTAATCGCACCTAATAACAAGATCATCGATGTTGTGGAGTTGAAGTTCTCCGGCTTCTTCTTTACTGTGTAGTGGACCGGTGGTGGTTGTGGTGTTGTTAGTTTAGGAGATGGTGGTGGTGGTATCGAACAAAGGTTAATTGTAAGGGTGTAAATATAGTGGTAGGTTATTACGTAAATGTTATTTGAGTAAGGGATACAATGGTAAAATCGTGTAACATGTTAAGAAAAAGTTAGATTTAACTGAGTCAACTGAAGTCAACGTCATTTCCAAGTACCAAACGCAAAGCTGGACAAATGTTAGACCAAACACTAACATTGGACAAAACCTAAGTACCAAAAACCAAATAACCCTCAATTATTTCTCTTCCTCCTTACTTCGTATACTCTTAATTAAGAAATAAATTTTATGATTACAAGAAACACGGTGTTTAGATTACACCTTTAATTCGTCGTTCATTGCTCTTTCATATACTCTTTATGAAGCTGTTTTTTCAATTGCTTTTCTTCCGTATTTCAAAAAAATGGAAAATCAAGGTGTTTCTCAGTGGATTCAACACATCCACGAAACTTCCATAGTAATCCTAGCGATAGAGTAATGACAATCATGTTAATATTTGATTCTTTATTATTGATTGTTGTTTATAATTGAATTAATTAAACTGATCATTAGGAATTTCGTTTAATGCAACTACACACAAAACATACAGATCAAAATTACAATTATCACTAAGTTGTGAAAATTAATATTTCAATATGCCATGATAATCACGATTTTCACAGAGTTATCACGAAAGATTGGAATTTTCACCAATCACTTCCGGTGAAAACTAGAATTTTCCCTAATTTTTCATGGTGATAATTGATTTTTTCCCTAATTTTTTGTTGTGATAATTGACTTTTTATTTTCTTATTAACCACCCATGGTGATAATTGAGTTTTTTTTTTTTTTTTTACAAAGAATTTTAGGTCTTTGGGAAAGGAAGAGAATAGTACGTAATAAAAAAAAGAGTAAATTTAGGGAGTTAATCTAGGACAATCAAAAAAATTATTTTAGAGTGTTCTTTTAATAATTAAAATCGGTCTAAATTATGTTGGGATTTTCCTAAATTTCCGTTTTTTTTCGTTTTTGACTTTTTTCACTTTTCAGGATAGAGTAAAAACGGATAATTATTATAATAAAAACAAGATAATTAATATAGTAAAAGGGTTAGTATAGTAAACCTAGTAACCTTAAAACTAATTATGGGTTTTAAATATTGAGTATCTAAATGGTGGGCTTGTCATAAAGAAAATTGAAAAAAAGGGCTAGAGATATTTTCCCCCATTATTAATATATCCACTAGTAATGGTTAGCCACTTAAAAATTATTATTTTTGTGGCCGTAATTTTCCTTTGGTCATGGTTTCCATCTATATGGTGGCTTTATTTGATGTTCGGCCACGAGAAGGCAAAGGCAGTATGTATCATGCTAGGCAAAGATCATATTATATTGTTATTAATCATTGATACAAACTGAAAGTATCTCTTTTCCAAAAACAGAGGGAGTATAAAATATCTCTTATTAATTATTATTTTTGCAGGGAAACATCACATATATTTGATGGATATTTAATAATTAATAATTTACATAGTAAATCCATAGTGCCACGAATATTTATTTGTAACTAGACTGCAGTATTCTTCATTCTCTTACTATTTCTCTCGTATTCTTCAGTTCCCCATAATGCAGATCCGAAGCTTTAGAAATCTTCTTAATCTTCTTGGTCTTTGGGTATGTCATCATACTTATCTTCTTAGTTTTCTTAAGCTTTAGTCCATTCTCTTGACATCATCTTGAAACTCAAATTATAACAGTTGTAGCTATCTGGTACCAGTCAAAGCTAACACTGACACCGCAGAAACATGGTTCCTTGCGGACGAAAGGTTGGTATAGCTGGGCCTGAAGAAGTGCAGGGAAAAAACACTGAGAATTTGGGACTACAGATAGAAAATGATGATAAACTACTGAAACTGATAGATTCGAATGACATTCCCGGCTGTTAAGCAAAACTAAGAACAGAAGTTCTTCATTATGTTTGGTGCATTACCTTGTTATATCATCATCACATACTACTTAATAGCTACGAGATGCGCATCTGATAAAAAAACACCATCCCCACCTGGAAATGACAAACTCTACCATAAGAGCATCTCCAATGCAAAGGGTAAAGGTCTTAAAATTGGATGCCACCTAGGATTTAAGACTTTTTGCACCAAATTTCCATCTCCAACACAAGGGTCAAGGTCATAGAGATAGATGACATGGCTAAGTGGGGGTAATGGAGAAAGTGTAAATAAGACTTTCTCTATGACCTTGGGTCTTAAAGCCACATCATTATTTTGTCTCTAAATTCAAATAAAGTTTGTCAGATAATACCTTTGGGGTTGGAGATCAACTTGAGGTAAAAAAATTTACATTAATTTTTTTTGTCATTTAGTAATGACCCACACATAAGAATGTGTTAATATGACCTCCAAATCGGATGACCTTGACCCTATGCATTGGAGATGCTCTAAATGAAGTATCCATCTTGACAAACTGATTGAACATGATTACATGTATATGGGTAGACAGTACATACCTCAAATGGATTCAGTAAACCTCTAGGATATAGCTTGGTCGGCTTTGACGATGAGATTCAATAAACCTTGAGGTGTGAGTGAACACATGACCTCTTCTGTAAGCTTGAAATTGTTAACCATCAGAAATGCATAAATATGGAAAAATGCTTTCGCCCAGTAATGGAGAAAAAGCAGGACCAAATCCTATTTTTGCGAGGGACGGTATCTGGTGACACAAAAAAATCCCTACATTAAAATGAGATAGAAAAAAGATCCAGTATAAATGAAATATTTAGAAAGAAATTCAGGCACAACATAAATAAGTTACATAATGATCTAATACTCAAGGTTTCTGTCAGTTAAACACGAGGTGATAATATTGAATTTTCAACCTATATGGTCACTATTCTAAATTGTAACTAAAAACTTTTGTAGCTTATTCACTACATTGGGTTGTGTAACTTGCAAAAAAGAAGACTTTGACAAGAATTCTATAACTTTACACTGAAGATGAGCGTTGGCTTTAGTTTTATAGTCATGTACAAAAACAGATTCTAGTGGTTCAAGAGTCCAATTGCAGACTAGATAGTAATGTAACTAAAACAGATTTTAGTTCTTCAGGAGTCCACTTACCATACAAGTCTAAATGCTATCGAAGTGGGGTTATTTAAAGGATCAATTTTACCCATATCAACAATCATGGAATTGGGAAAGACACTCGACATCAATTGCTTAGTTGAATAATATCACTGACCACATAAAATCTATGAGCACAACACAATAGAGAATGTAGAGAATGATATAAACCCCAGCTATCATCTGATTGAGCCCACCATTTGTGTGTACAAGCAAGTAACCTCACGACTCCATAGGGACTGAATCAAACAACAAAAAACAAAAAAAAATCAAATATTGACGAATCATATTAAACAGCAGAATTAAAACAACAATAAAAGAAAAACTTACAAACCCTATTGAATTGAAGCAACTCTCACCTTCGACCTAACAAATAACTACATCAGCATAGCAATAATACTCAACCTTAAAAATCAGCATAGATATTCGAAACCCTAACAATCAAACAAACCTTAATACCCAAAAAGATAAAAGATGTTACCTTGATAAGGATGGTATCACCACGGAAGGGCTGTAACTTTTCCAATTCTCTCTTCGTTCCCTTCCTGTATTTAACAATTCACACACAGAAAGTCAATTTAAATACCAACAACCAAAATCAACAGAAACGGATCAAAGGTGATACAAAGTTCATACGAGTTTGAAGATTCGGAGGATGAATCATCATCTTCTTCTTCTATGATCAGAAAATAAGAATAAGTATTGGATCATCGTATTAGTTGGATATGAAGAAGTGAAGTTGAGGCGCAAGGGGAAGGGGAAGGGGAAGGGGAAGGAGAAGGAGTGAGGCGGCTTATGCTTAGTTTGGTAATGCTTATTTTTTTTCAAAAGCACTTTGAAAACCTATATATGTCAATAAATTTTGAAGTTGGTGTTTGGTAAAAAAAACATATCTAAAAATAGTTTTATTCAATTTTATATCCAAAAATTAATAGATTATAAAATTAATTTTTTTACTATTAAATTAAATATTAAATATTAAATTTTACTAATTATTTATTATTATGATTGTTAAGAAAATTTATTTTACTTAACTTTTAAATATATATAATTTTCAAACAAAAATAAACTAAAATTAAGTAAATTTTTTGTTTTTATTTTTAACAAATTAAATGAAATGGTATCATACAATAGTTTGAAAATAAAATATAATAATATTTAAAGAATAAAATATAAAAATAAAAATTGATTGTATATATATTTAAGGAGCTTTTAAAAGCTAAATCAAACACCAACTTCAAAATTTATTGACATTTAAAAGTTTCCCAAAGTGGTCCCACATAAATTTAATGCTTGATTTATTTTTTTTATCCCTACTTTATTTTATAAATGACAAAAGTTACCCTTAAATTTATATACAATCAATTTTTTACTATTTCTTATATTGCATTCTTTAAATATTATTATTTTTTATTATTTCGAACTATTTTATATACCATTTATTTAATTTGTCAACAGTAGAAATAAAAACAAATATTAAATAATTACTTAATTTTAGTTTCATTTTTTGCTTGAATAATTACTTAATTTGTCAACAGTAAAAATAAAAAAAAAATATTAAATAATTACTTAATTGTTAAGTAAAATAATTTCTTAACACTCATAATGATAGTGGTAATTAGTACGAACATTAATATTATATAGTAAAAAAATTAATTATTTTTAAACCCAATAAAATTGAATAAAACTACCATGAGTGATATGTCTGTTTTTGTCATTTGTTACAACAATAATGGTTGAATCTGAAATTTTACCAAACACATTTTGATTACTTTTTTAATCAGCTTCAACTTTAATTAATATTTTACCAAACGTCTAACTGCTTTTTTCTCACAGCACAACACAACAACGCACATCAGAAAAGTGCTTTTACAAAAGCTGCAGCAATACCAAACTAAGCCTTAGTTTAGGGTTTTTCTAACAAGCGATTATGGATAAGAAAAGGGTTTTTCCATCCAAGGGTGGTCATTCAACACATCTAATACCTTGGATGGAAATAATATTGACGGTGCTTCTTTGTCTATTTAATCTTTTTTTTTTTTCCTTTTTTCATCAACTCCTTTAAACTCCTAAGCCATGCGAGGGCATGCATCGCGCGGTGAGAATACCCACCTTTGGGTGAGCGTCACCGCCCCCTTGAAAATTCTCTAATCCACTTTTCCTCAAATCTAATGAATGTAACACTAAAAAACTATTTCGGTTGAAAAAAACGAGTGAAACACCGGAGAAAAAAAAGAAACAAAAAAAAAAAACGAAAACAAAGAAAAACCTAAGAAGAAACCCGCAAACAAATTGGTTCTGGCTATGTCTTCTTTCTCCATCTCTTTCTCCATCAACAGAAAACATGTACATGGCTACTTAATCCCGTTTGTCCATCATCATCTCTATTTTGTGAACGGGAATATCTTTAATCCCGTTGGATTAGGGTTTCGTTTTCATCATCATCTCTATTTTGATTGATGTTATTAGGGTTCACTTTTTTATTAGGGCTACTTAGATAAATGGTTTTGTGCCACTAAGTTTGCAGAAAGATTGGATCAATCTTCAAGGTAAACTCTAATCAATTTTCGGTGTTTAGTTTTACTGTTTTCATCAACCCTGCATCTTAAACGTTTAGTTTTACTGTTTTCATCAACCCTGCATCTTAAAAACATAGCAGGGAGTTTATGTCATTGGTAAAAATTGAAGAAAACAGTGAAACTACAGAGGAGTACTCCTTACTTGAAAGTGATTTATGTCATTGTTAATGGATTGATACATCTCAAGAGAAACGGTTGTTCTTACTCTCTTTTCATCAACCCTGCATCTTAAACCCTAATCTGATTCATGTTTTTTTTTTATGTCAACATACATAAGAAGCAGGGGCCGGTACATAAGAAATCAGCAGGGGCCGGTACTGTTAACACCAGGGAAAAAAAATGACTTTCTCTTTGACACCGAAGAGAGAAAACGCAGGCAAACTAGAACCCTAAAACACACAATAATGTTTGATCACACAAAACGCAAACTTGCAAAGAGCAATAGGCTTTCTCTTTTACTCCCTGTTTTCGATCTTTCTTCTGTATTCTCCCTGTTGATTTCTTTTCATTTTTCTTACAGAAGGTGTTGATTTCTTTTGATTTTTCTTACAGAAGGTGCAAGATATGGATGAGCTACAGGTTTAAGCACAAAGATGTGGATTTCCAATATATAAAATAGGTGTCAGTTAGGGTTTTTGCGATTTTTGTTATGAAACAAAGAGAAGGAAGACAGGAAAGTAAAAACCCTAGAACAAACATATCTTTACATATGGCAGCTCTTTATTCTCTCTCATTATTTCATCTCAAAACCCTGCGTCTCTGATACGACTCATGTTTTGAATGTCTATTTTTGATTTTGTATTGGTTTTTTTGATCTCATAACCTTTCTCTAATTTCGTCTTCTGAATATTTTCTTTATTATGTCGACAAGCTCAAGCAGCAAAGGTGTTGGTGACGTAATCTAGGATGATTTGACGTATTAGTATTTTGATCAACTGTCGGTGGATTTATTTTTCTCTCTTCTCTGTTTGTTGTTCTTAGGGTTTTTCTAATTTCTGGGGTTCAATATTAGTTGAATGTGATTGTAATTTTGTAATCTTTATGTGAATTGGTGTATATATAGTTTTGTTTAGAAACCGTAGTTATGTGACTAACAAACATGTAGATACGGATTTTTTCTTTTCTGTTCTCTCAGTTGATTTCGTTTTTTGTCAATAGAAACATGTAGATAACAAACAAGTGATAATGCAAAGAGATGCAAGGTTTATTAATGGAGTTCAACATGTTGCAGTTCTTTTTATTTATGTTGCTATTGATCAGTCATATCGACTGATTGTTGTACCTGATGGAGCTCGAGTCGCTGGTAATGAAGTGAAGGTTGATTGAGGAGGAGGAGATGTTGTTGTTATCTGGTGGTAACACACGGAAACAAAATATGGATGATGAGGCAGCGATGGATGACTGAACTATGCTCGGGTGAGTTCTAGATGGTCATAGTAAGTTCCGCATCATATTTTTTTTACCGTTGTTTGAAGAAATTTATTAGTTTCTTTTTGTCAGTAATTTGATTAATTAATGTCAAGCATATGGTGATGAAGAGTCTCTTCTCCATTTTTTTCTTTTTGTCAGTAGAACCATGGTTTTCTACCATTGGCGCTGCAATTCTCATACTCCAATTACTGTATGTATGGAATCCATTAGATGAACGTTGTTAAATTTTTGGCCTTTTATGTATTATTAATTTATTAATTAGAGTAGATTCTTTGCTTTGGGGTGAAACCAGCCTAACTGTACAAATAATGAAGAGTGTCTTCTCCATTTCTGTCCTTTCGTAATTTGGTTCAGTTTGAGCTCTCTTCTAATGGTGGGGCAAAGCATGGGTTCTGGAAGTTTTTTTTTTCTTTTTTGTATCCATCTCAGCTCATGTATTTTGTTCCCTAATATTGTTGCGTTTATGTAGTTACCTTTTTGGCGTTATCTATGATATATCAAGGTATGCTTGCATTCGTCTCCTCTCTGGCATGTCCTGGTATTGAAATCCCTAATACTTGCTTTGCATGTCTTTATGCCTTTGGTTTTTGCATGATGCAGTTTCGTTTAGGTTCAATACAAACATAAAATAAGCCACTCGAATGTTGAAGCTCCCAATATTCTACTTTATGTGTGCGTACTGTGAATATTTAGTTAGATATTTTGGGTTAGCCAACCTTTAGATCATCGGAATTCACATGTGACAAGTGCAGTAAGAAGAACGGTAGTCCAGAACAGGTCAATCTTCCGATATGAGTGATGTCTTTGGATTTGGAATGCTACTTCTTGAACGTAACACATGACAACAAGCATAAAAAATTAGCAAGGAAGAGAGCCAAAAGGTAGTCATGCTTGAATGGGTAACTCCATTATATTTTTTGTTGAACATACCAAGCTTTTTTGGTTTTCTTTACATTTCAAGTTATCCTGTTTCCATAGATCATTCTTCAAAACAACTTGGTACCCTAGGTACGAAAAATATACCAAAAGAATAAACTCAATATGAGGACAAAAAAGTTTAGAAAAACTGACACCACTAAGCTTGAAGAAAATTTTCAAGAGATTCTCTCATGTACTGAATATCTCAGAGGGAAACGATGTTAATTCTGCAACTTGATTTACTTTGCTTCAAGATTTTATGTTTGTTGAATTTATAGGGTTTTCTACTTTGTTGATTATTGTTTTGCTAATAATATTCCAAAGTCATCCGAAGACTAGCTCAGGAAGTGGAACCTCCTGTTAGATCGTCTTTCATCATATGCTAATCGGAGTTGGTTCTTATACTTCCCTGTCTCAAAGTTTTGTTTCCTTTTTCATTATTGGGTTGTTGATTTGATTTTGATTACAGGACCTGTAATACAGGTCTTATTCATATATTTCAAAGCTGATTATGCTCTTTGTGACAAGCTATCGGACTAGGTTTTGCAGGACATTATGAAACTGATATCTACAGCAGGACATAAACTACAAATGGACATAAAAAAAGAAACTCAAGAGAGATGTTGTGGTTGTTCCACCCAAGAAAGAGGATGACAAAGGAAAAGATGGTGGTGGTACGAAAGAGAAAGATGGTGTTGGAGAAAGGTAGATCATAGGTATCATATTTTTCCTTACAATCTCATTACCTCAATTTGCAACTTTGAAGCATAAGTGCAGTTCACTCACACAATATGACGAAGAATCAACTCATGAGCAAGTGAAGCAGCTTGCAACAAGCATATCCAGTGCTGTAAGACAAAGATTGAGCTTGGATTTAATATAATCAGAGCGGTGAGTATTACGGGGCTAATATGTGTATACAAATAATTGCTCTTACCTTTAGCATCAGTATGGTTTGTTGTCACTCAAAAACTTAATGAAATGTTAAATTAAAGATTGAATTATCAATGTACTTTGACATATATTTACATAGTACTGGGATAATATTTTATTTATTAATTTTAGATCAAATTCTGATATTTCTTTTTCTTCAACTTTATGCAGATGATGTTCAAAAACACAAATGTCACACAAGGAGTAAGGCTTTAGATGGTTGTAATCAGATTTCTAAAATGCACATTACCAGCAGCAACCAAAAACAGTGGGAAAACATGGTAAGTCCACGACTAATATCAGTTTCACTATCGTGCACAGAATGGAGGAGGGGCTGAAATTAACGGACACAAATAATGTCTGGATGTATTATTGCTTATTATTTAACATCATTGTGCATTTTTTATCTTTATTTTATTCAGGTAAAATCCATGTCTCCAACATTTCAACTGATGTTGTTGTTGTCCATGTCATGTGCGTATTTGAAGGGGTGATTTGGGTCAAGTTTTGGATGAGTCACAAGCATATGTTGTTCCTACTCTGGATTGTATGGTGTGTATCAAGGATTACTGGAGGACTCTCAAGCCAACAAGGAACCCAAGTATGTATGCTTCTATACCATCCTCCAATGCAACCACAAAACGTACTTGGTAAGAACAACCAAGTTGAATTAGAACTAGAGGCAGAGGTTTCTCTTTAAACATGTACATGGCTCATAAGATTTCATGAGTAGTGCCTGATCAATGATACTGATGAATGAAATCAAAAACTTCCATCGAGGTGAAGTTACACACTCCTCTTTTGGCATCAAGTATTAAGGGCTCATACCTTATTGTTTAGATGAAGTGGTAATTTTATTCATTCTCTCTCTCTTTCTATCTCTAATGGAGTTGTAAACTAAGAATTGAGCTTTACAAGTTTATTAAAAAATACGATAAGACGGTGCAAATGTCAGTGGAACCCATTAAGTACAATGGCAGTACATGCTTCAAAAAAAAATGCTGGAGGTATGTTCTTTTAGGCATGTATTTGCATGACTTATAGTAATTTAGAAGAATGGTATGTGTACTCTTTTGTTTGTGTTTTTCAGGTTTCAGACACTTTTATGCATGTTACATATTTTTATAAAAATAAAAATAAAAGGAGAAACCGTAAAAAACAAAAATGCTAAGTGCTCATAGTGCATCGGGACGAGGGGAGGCGAAGCCGAACCATGCCAAATAAAAATTCCTAAGTGACGGGGCGAGGCGAAGCCGAGCCACACCAAATATAAAATGCATCGCGATGGGGTGAGACAAAGCCACGCGACACCAAATAAAAAATGCATCGAGACGGGGCGAGGCGAAGCCGAGCCACACCAAATGGAAAATAATGTTCACAAATTATATGAATCATTGAATTCATATACCACTGCTTAACTGTTGATGCTAAACTACTCCATTATCGTTATCAACTGAACTATTTACAGGTGCACAAATCGAAAATAATGTTCACAAATTATATGAATCATTGAATTCATATACCACTGCTTAACTGCTGATGCTAAACTACTCCAATATCGTTATCAACTGAACTATTTACAGGTGCGTATAAAGGTGATGGAGGATGGTTTGTGGAGCCGCCCGGTGCGTAGCACGGGCTCAAAATCTAGTCGACTTTGTAAAAATTATAGGGCATTTTCGTTTTCCACTTTAAAAAAAAAAAGAAGGGCCTTTTAATACCTGGCTTGATTGGGGTATACTCAGATTAATTGGGGTATACCAAATGAGACGAAATATGATTATTTTGAAGTAAAAGTGGTCACCCCTTATCCAAATATTTTCAAAATGGCAAAAATGCCCTTTTATAATTAACACTAAAAATCTGATTAGGCTAATTAATTGAGTTTAGATTAAAATTTTGAAAATGAAAATTCAGTAGGTTAAACCTTTAATCCGTCTTATGAGTTCGATTTCGATCAAAAAAAATGGGTTTTCGAAAATGTTATAGGTCAGCAAGGTCGATGTTTGAAGAAGGTGCCGGCTATATTTAGCCGGCATGGTATACGTTTGAATAAAATGCCGACCACATTCAACCGTCATGGTCCTTGGACGAAGAAAACGTCGACCATGTTTTGGCCGGAAGGGTTTTTGAATGAATAATAAGCCGACTACCTTTGGCCAGCAATCTAACGGTCGGCATGTAAATATTCACTAACATGCCGACTATAATATAGTCGGCATGCACATAATTTATTACGCTGTCGGCTTTCTTGTAGCCGGCATGTTATGGATTTATAACCATGCCGACATGTACTTATACCAAACAGAAAACAGAATATGGGAAGATGTAATTCACTTCATTCATGCAATTTTGGTTACTACACTGATTGAAACATAAAAACGAATGCACTTAGCATGTGCATCAAGCCTTTGAACCCCTAGGCGACCCTAGTGGACGAGTTATAGTCTCGTGAGGGTTTACATAGAGGTCTACCCACAAAACCTATACAAAAAATTCTAAAGCCATCAATCTTCCTCCTCCGAAGACGATACGGCATCCAAGTACTCCGGTTTATCCTCCGGGATTCTTTGTGCCAAGAAGTGATAGCTTGCATCGAAAGCGAATGCTTCCCCCTTTTCCTCCAAGTAGCGCTCTTTCACGACTTCATGCTACAAAAACAAACTTACATTTGTTAGTGGTGTTTCATTGGAAGATAAAACAACATGGGTTACGTAAAAAATAACCACAAAATTACTTACAAATTGTGCAATGGACAAGGTGAAGGGGCGAGTGTTAAAAATTCGAGGTTGGAGCGCTAAAAAAGCAAGTATCGCATTTTCGAAAAGAACAAAATGAAAAGAAATACAAACACTTGACGCAAATTTAAGATAGTTACACACTTAAGTAAAAAACAAAGACGGATTGAGATTACTTACGATAGTATTATGGTACATGCCCATGAGTCTTTGTATCCAAAAAGAACATTGCCACCGTCTTTTGGGGTCCCCCTTGGGTTCTCATCTTTTTTCAGTGTAATCATCAAGTGAGGGAGAGGCATGTGGGAATCAGCTGGTTTAGTGATAACCTTCTTCTTCTTTCCGGTTTCAGTTAAAGTTGAAGCTTCGGCTTGTTGAACATTAGCTTGAGTTTGTTCTCCATCTCCATCTCCATCTCCATCTCCATCTCCATCTCCTTCTTCTTCTTCTTCTTCTTCTTCTTCTTCTTCTTCTTCTTCTTCTTCTTCTTCTTCTTCTTTTAACAATTTCATCTTCTCTACCCTTACCTTTATCTCCATTACCATCATCATCATCATTACCTCCTCCAACATTAGGTATGTCTTGATCACCATCACCATCATCATTGTTGCCTCCTCCAGCAGCCGAAGTTCTTTCATCGACATCATCATCATCACCTCTTCTACCAGATGGAATTGATTGGTCTTCATCTGGAGTCTCGTCTGAATCACTGGGTTCCGATGGTGGTTCATAATCATCATTCGGTACATGTATCTTGAGCGTTCCCGACACGACATATGCCCCTCGATGTGTTGAAGTCAAGAGTTTTTCACCAACATGTGGAGGTCGAGAAGGAGGACTAAGAGCTTTCAGAGCTTTCTTCTTTGCCTTTTGAAACCTAAACAAGAATAATTAAGGAACAAAATTATAAGTCTACAGGGTCGACAAATATAACATTGCCGGCTACATAACAGTCGGATTAATCTACAAAGAAATACATGTCGGCTAAACATAAGCCGGCAGGGTGTCATTCACATAACCTGCCGGCGTATAACAAATATAAACACAGTACTTAACTGCATTTTTCAGAAAACCAGTCGGCAAGTTCCTTTACCCATACATTGCCGGCTAACAAAATAGCCGACATGGTTTTTTCCAAATACCATACCGGTTTTAAAATTCAAGGCATCAGGAGACACAAAACTTGAAATACATCCGGCAAGGAAAAGGTTTATAACCATCCCGGCCAAAAAACAAAACTGACGCCGGCAAGCTATTAGGTTGAATAACCTGCCGGCCCTACAAGTAACAGTTACAGGTATTTAACAGCCGGCAAGATCTTCAACCTAATAGCTTGCCGGCCAAACCCTAACTATGAAAACCCGGCAGGGTCGATAACTTAAAACCTTGTCGGCGGAAATAACTGAAAATCAAAGAATCGATTTTTCTGACCTAATTTGACATGCAAACATGAAATTGAAGTACTTGAGTGAGTTTAAGTAGGCCCTTACTTTCTTAATCGCACCATTTATTCGTTTTGAGCGGGTTCAATTTCTTCTTCAACAACCGTTTTTTTCTTTACTTTATGTTGAACTAGTTTTGCAATTCCAGGGTTGTATTGATTGGGTTTTCGATTGGCGTCTTTCATACGAGTTCCCTTACGCCGTGGTGGATCCATTGATGAAAATTAATCGGAGTTTTCGAATCGATGATGTCAATGAATTAATCGACGAGTTTTGATGGTGGTGGGGGTGATGGAGGCGGTATGGTTGTGGAGGAGAAGAAGAAGAAGAAGAAGAAGAGAAGAAGAAAATAAAATGAAAAGATTAAAACTTATTTAGGGTAATAGGTTTTTAAAGGGTGAGGGTAGTTTTGTAACTTACCCATTAGGACTCCCCCTAAAACCCATAAAAAGAGTCCCTTTAAAATTAGGTATACCCCAATCAAGCCAGGTTTTAATATCATCAAAAAACAAAAAGAGTTTTTCCTATCAATAATTAAAAAAATAATAATAAGAAGAAAAAAAATAGAGCAAGGAAAAGATAAATGAAAACAAATAAAAATATAAGCAATGCATGAATAAGTTCCAGTCGAATAACTATCTTCCTCATATTTTAATCGACAAACTATTATCATCTTTTTTACGCGTACAATTTTTGAAAAGCTAGCTACTTACGGGGTTAGGTGCATAATCAGTTATAAAGTAAGTGTGATCTTGTGTTAATGAGTGAAAACTGAGTTTAATCGGATGAAACTAGATGAAATTATACAACCATTATAGTGAGAGTATCACCTAACGATTTTGATGAATCTACGTAAAATTAGATCTAATTGGATTGAAATTTATGAACAATTAGTCGAAGTAAGTACAATCTAATGACGATAAGTTAAAATTGAATATATCATATTGAATTAGGTGGATGTATAATCAGTCAAACTGAGTATGACCTAATGACTTTGAGCATGTTTGATGAAAAATAGTAAAAGTGAGTGAAGATGGATTCAATTTAAGGATACTTAATCTAGTGATGTTAAGTGAAATTGAGTACAATTAGATTGAATTAGGTAGATAATCAATCACAATAATTATCATTTAGTGATTTTGATAAAATAAAGTGAAATTGAGTAAAATTAGATGCAAATTGTGGATAATTAGTCAAAGTAAGTGTGAATTAGTCACAATGAGTGAAATTTGAGTACAATCGGATTGAATCGGAGAGTTAGGTGGTCAATCAATCATAGCGAGAGTGTGATCTAGTGATTTACATGTGATTAAGTAAAACTCTATTTAGGATTCAATTTATGGATAATTAGTCAAAGTAAAGTGATATTTAGTGACATTGAGTACAATCGGATCAAATTGGATTAGGTGGAATTAGGTAGATTTTCGGTCATATTAGGTATGATACAGTGATTTTCATGGAATATAGGGAAACTTAGTAAAACTGGATACATTTAGTCAAAGTAATTGTGATGTTGCGATACAAAGTGAAAATCGAATACAGTTCGACTAAATTAGATAAATAATCAATCCATAATATAGTCATCCATCATAAATCAATTTCAACCAATATTTCTTAACCACACCCGATTGAGTGAAATTGAGTTAAATTGGATTTAGTTTTTGGGTAACTAGCCGAATTAAGTGTAGTGATATTGAGGAAAATTAAGTATAATTAGATTGATTTAGATGGAATTATGCAGATAATAATAATATACCACACTGAGTTTGACATGATAATGATGAGGGGAAATCGAGTATAATTGGAATGAACTAGATGCGATTAGGTGGATATCATTATGAGTATGATTTAATGGAATAGAGTAAAACTGGATTCAATTTGATAGTTATACGCTTGACATGCAAATGCCTGCGTGTTCAACCGAGTAATGAACTAACAACTTTTTTAAGATGAGTGTCATGAATCACTATAATAATGTTTTAGTATACTAAAAAAATTAGTTAACTTTTCAGTTGGTTCTCTTTAATAAATTGCCAAAGCATACAACTGTGAACCTTGTTCGATCCCATTTGACCGCATATGCTAAGGATCCTCATGTTAATTGTTAAGAATACGAATAAGACTCTATTCGTTCACTAAGTTACCTTAATTTACCTAATTCTAAACTTCGCTCAATCTTATTACATTTGTTTCAAAAAGATAGGTTTGTTTCATATACAAATTATACATCTCAAACAAGCCCATCTTTTTGAAACGGGACATAAAGATTTACTTGCATTCATATTCGTTTTATCTCACGCGACATCGATAATTTACATAGTGGCAACAACTGATCCGTATGGTATTTGTTTGACCAATAAGAAACCATAATTTGTAATCCAACGAGTATAATTGCAAAGATAAAAAGGTCATACGGATTATACCAGCTTATACGAGGGAAAATTGGCGCCACAATTATCTTCTCCCGCCAAAAATAATACTCCTACTAGTATAGGGGAAAAAAAGAGTTGGCGTCAATTTGGCGCTATACTTTTTGTGTCCCGCCCAAACTGGGTTGAAATCTAACTTCATGAAACTCTTCTTAGTTCTTTTAGGGGTCTGGGTTATCTGTTGTATTCGAAGAAACTCCAACAACAACAACAACAACAACGGTGATGATGAGTGCTCAACCACATACTCAACCGCACGAAGACTGAAGGAACTTTTTCTTTCTCCTACCCATCATCTCCAAACCCTAAATTTCCACCAAAGGTACTAACTATATTTTCGGATGACGACCGAATGTAGGAGTAAGGGATGAAAAAATGTGTATCTATCATTGCAAAAACAAACGAAAAAAGTTAATTTCTAGAATTTCAGAATCAAATCTAGGCTATTGATAAAATTAATCATGTATTTCACTAAAAGACAATAGATTGAACAAATTACATGTTCAAAGTTCATCAAAAAATCCATTGATTCTACTGGAATCGATGAATTTCAGAATCATTTTCATGTCGTTTCACTTAGCGGTTATGTTCATATTTTTAGGATGAAGTTAGCTTGTGTTTCAAATGCTTTGATATTGATTTAGCTTGAAAAATGTTTTACAGAATATGAAAAAAATCTCTTACTCTAGAACGTTAAAGATAGAACAACATCAAACCCATGTAAGTACTTCCTTTTAATGGCCAATTGAGTTTTCTTTTTCTCACTGAAATTGAATTCAAATTCAACTTTATGTGGTCGTTACCCATTGAGATGATTTTGTCGCAGTATAACAGATAGAAATACATGATTCTTTTAAGATTGAAACTAGTTTACTGTCTGCATGCAGATTTGGTCGAAAAAGATGTGTGTAAATATGGAGTTAAGGTGTTTGAGGAAATGCCTCTGTTATGGCCGTTAAGTTTTAACTGGGTTAGGAAATGAAGTTATTTAACCATTTCATAAGGGTATCTAGGTAAAAAATCAGACAGTCAAAGTAAGTCAACGACCCTAATGCATCAAGTGCATCTTCTACGACCCAGACCCTAATTAGGTACAAAATATACGACCCTTTTACAAAATATCTCAATGGAATGATGCTGAGCAGATTCAAGCAAAGATGGGGAATTAGGCAACGGAAAATTTTCAAAACATATGATATTATTTTATGCAAAATAGTTATATGGTTAAGAGAAACTCCCTGAAAAGCCGCATCACAACTATCTTTCCATAAGACCCAGGAACCAATCATGACTGTGAAAAGCCATTTTTCATCAAGATTGTAATCAATGTGACTGAACCAACTTATAACCCATTCCGAGACATTGTTACAATTAGCTCTAACTGAATCAATATCAATGTTGACTCCTCTTCAAACTAATCTTGCATGTCTGCATGCAAATAAGAAATGTTCCATAGTTTCTTCATGTTGGCCACATATGCTTCACAAGCCATCTTGATCGTTGTTGAATGTAGCCAGCTTTCTGTTGGTAGTGTGTAACTCTCTAATACATTTCCAAGCAAAGATTTTGATTTTATGAGCTGCATTACACTTCTATAACCTCTTCCAAACTGCAGGATCTATACCAGTACCATTAATTTGAACCACTCTGTTACACTTAGTGAGCATATTATAGGTACTTTTGAATGAGAATTTTCCATCTTTAGTAGGCATCCACAACATCACATCTTCCTTAAAGGAATCAATAAACAAATTCTGAATTCTTCTAGAGGTATTGGCATCAAAAAGTTTATCAAGCATCTCAACATTCCACATATCAGTATTAGGAATGAGCAGCTCACTTACCACATTATAGAACCTAAATAAATCACTAATTGGAGTAGGATGGTTGGACATACCAGGAATCCATCTATCCTGCTAGATTTTAGTTTTTTCACCATTATTGATCTCCATGAAATAATTTTGTTGGACTATATGTAAGCCTTTAGTAATACCATTCCAAGTGTAAGAACATTTTTTTGCTTCAATGTATTGATGCAGAATATCACCAGTTTTGAAATATTTACCTCCCAGAACTTGAACCATAAGGTGACTTGATTCAATGTAGATTTTCCAAGCCAACTTAGTGAGTAAAGCTAGATTAAGCTTTTCCAGATCCCTGAAAGCCAGACCTCCAATGTCTTTAGGTTTACATACATTTTCCCAAGCAATGGGGTTTAAACCTCTAATAGATTTATGACCCCAAAAGAATTTCCTCTCAATAGCAGTAAGTTGCTTAATGAGATTATTGGGTAACTTAAAAGTTCCCATTTGATAAGCATGTACAGAATTCAGAACATGCTTTATCATGGTTTCTCTACCTACTTGAGATAAAGAGATAGAAATACAAAGTATCCATGTGGAGTGGATGGTGGGATCTTGGTCCATGATGCCTGAAGAACGACCAGACATTAGAAACATGTGTAAGACACTCGAGACTTTCATCAATTGAATCTTGACAAATATTTTTATTTGTTCCCTTTCAAGTTCTGCATCCTCCGGTTCTTCTCACCGCCGTGTCTCTCTATAAATTCTATAGCTAAATCTTACGGTTTACCGAGTCTTAAGTAATGATCTTGCAATCCTTTGTTCTAGTTTTATGGGTGTTAATTTTATTCACCAAATCAATCGTGTGTTTTCTCTTCTCACAAGCCTTTTGGTTAATTTCCTATTATTACATTGATGACTATTGTGTGTTTTCTCTTCTCACAGGCCTTTTGGTTAATTTCCTATTATTACATTGATGGCTATTTACTGATCCTCACAGCACTCGAGCTTAGTCCATGGTGATCAACTATTCCATGTGTTCAGTTTCTTTCCTGCTCTTGTCCATATTTTAGGGTTTCCCTCAACAACATTTCCAAAAATAGTTTTCATTCACTTAGACAGATATACGTCCATCACCGTGTGTTTTTTTTTTTTTTGTGAAGGACTGTTGTCTCTTTTAATCATACTCATTACTTGAGTTTTTACCTTGTCGTCAAGTCTCTCCGCTTCAGATTCATTCTGCATTCTCTGTTTTTTGATTACCTTAACTCACTTTTTTTGCTTCCATATTCAGCTCGGGACCAATATGCGGAGCATCTGAACAAATGTGCGGCTGAAAGGAATCGCCTATGGGAAGAACATCTAGATAAAAATGATAAAAAACATGAGAAAATTTTAGAGGATTTGATAGCTAAAGAAGCGCCACTGATAGAGATGGAAGGGAAAGGATTGAAGCGGAGTACTTTAGGAAGAACCCGTTAAATAAGGAACTTTTTATATTGGATATTGCAAGATATAGTAGCATATATGTTTGTTCTTTCAAGTTATGCTAAACTTGAAAGTTCCGAGTATAAGATGTTCATCAAATCTCTCACAGACAATGATTCTTACAAGTACTAATAATGATTATTACATGCAATAAAATTCTATATTTATCTCTATGATCTTCTGCAATCTAAATTAGTAATTGTTTGGTCTGTTGCAGGGTTTATTTAGGACGCAATGAATCTTTGTCAGAGATTGTTGGAATGGTCTCAGAAGAAAAGTTCAATCCTGAACTCAAACCTGAAGACGATGGATATGAAACTAAAGAAATGCTACCTGGTCTTCATAATATTGGAAGCGTAAGAAATATGTGCATTTTCTCCACTTTTGACAAACTCCGAGGTTTTATTAATGTCCTTATTATTTGGTCCTTCTAACTTTACTTTACATATGCTTTTTAATTACATATCCTTATTATTTGGTCCTTTTACAGATGCTTTTTAATTACGATGATGCCGGTGTTATTTTAACTGACAAAACCAAAGAAGAGGTACTCAGGTAGGGTTGAAGTGTGGGTCATTGGAATCTTATTAGCAAATTTGCACTTTGTCAATATAATTATCGGCAAACCAGAGATGATCTTTAATTCCCATGAGATTTTACTTTGCAGGAATTTGAAGGAATATGGAGAATGCGACTTTGTAAAGGCGGGCCAGAGACCAACGGAATCGGTCAGGAAAAGCTATTCTTTGGGGTCTTTGTATGGTTTGATAATTGTGTTTTACTTTGATGTTCACCATTTCCTCCTTGGGATTATTTTTGTTTCAGCTGGTGTTTGAGAAAGATGATTGTCTGACTTTACCTCCCCATTCCCGTTCAAATCCAAGGAATTTGTCTGTCAAATTAAGGAAATTAGGCATGCCTGTTAAACTCAGTGGTGGTTATTATGTTATATATTGGTGATTGGCGGTTTACTTACACTCATAACTAGTCTTTGATTGCTTCTTATGTGGCTTCTTTGTAGAAGATGGAAAACGTGTTTGTGTAGCCGATAGGCCCGATACATTTCGTGCGTGTGAAGTTGGAAAACGTGTGACAGAGGATGCCGCTGAAATTCTGGTATGTTTATACCTTCTGGTTTCTACAAGAAGCTTTGGCTAGAGAATATGTTCAAGTATGTCCTTTTGCCATTATGCTGCTGGAGTGCCTCCACTAAACAAACTGAATATTTTGAGTAAGAAGTTGCCTCTTGTTGTTGTACTTCTGTAGTTGTTATCTTCTACTTCTTATTAACTGCATGTGGTTTTATTTTTTATGCAGTGTGGACCTGCTGGGCTGTTGGTGAATGGGGTTAAGTAGGTTGATGTTTTAAGGGTGAAGATTGATAAATTTTCGGTTCACTTGTGTTAGGCTAAATTAAAAACATTTTCATGCTAAGATGTCTTCTTATGTTGTTTCATATTGCGAGACTATGTTTATTCCAAGTTGGGTTAAAGACTGATTGTTAAAATTTATGTTACCCAAGCATGACCTGCATCCTTAATTGACCTGAATATATTGCCATTTGAAGAGACATCTGATTGAGGATTTTTTTTTTTTTTTTTTTAAATTCAAGCTTTTCACAACACATTTGAAGACTCAAAACAATTAGAGCGTTTGAATATCTGCGTTTCCAGCTACTTTGCAAGAACTGCTCAGGCTTACAATCTCTTCCTTAAATGTCTTCTTTTATAGACCTGCATCCTTAATTGACCTGAATATATTGCCATTTGAAGAGACGTCTGATTGAGGAATTTTTTTAAATTTTTTTTTAAGCTTTTCACAATACATTTGAAGACCCAAACAATTAGAGCATTTGAATATCTGCGTTTCCAGCTACTTTACAAGAACTGATCAGGCTTACAATCTCTTCCTTAAATGTCTTCTTTTATAGCTCAAGTCTTACAATCTCTTCCTTAAATGTCTTCTTTTATAGCTCAAGTCTCCTTTCCTTCTAGGCTTTGGAGCAGCTCGCTTTTCATTGTCTCGACTATTTTGTCCATAACTCCTTGACTAGGAATAACCTCATTTTTTTTTGTCCATTTCGTATTATCCTTCTATTCTAGTATATTAAGTGAGTTGAATTTGGTCTTTGGCCCGTCTTCCTTGCCCATTTAAAGCAGTTTGTATACCGAATTTAAATCCGTCTTGTATAAACTTCAACTAACTTCAACTAATTTTGATTAATTTTTATCAGCATGTTGCATATGTTCCACGTTTGCCCTGCATAACAAATCTTATTACACATCGAGCTTCGTTTGGCAATATCTGATCTAAAAGCTCCCTTCAATTAAACAATTGATCGATAGATTATGTGTTTGTAAGTTATATAATAATTGCTCAAAAAGATGGTCTCTCATGTGTGCCAAAATTCCATTACACCATAAAATTATTTAGTAAGGGGTGGGAGTACACTTCTCACCCGATCGGCAATTATACCTCGCCTATCTATAAATGACGAACTTCTAAACTTCACAAAACTTGACAATTTTTAACTTTTCTACTCAAATTCCTTGTTGTTTGGATTTTTGTTTTTAAACTCTTCTTTACCATGGTGGTAGCAAAAATAAGAAAATAAACTACAATATTTTTTTGATTTTTTGATTTTTTTTTTTTTTTTTTTTTTTTTTTTGATTTTTTTTTTTTTTTTTTTTTTTTTTTTTTTTTTATCATAAGTGAAAAAAAAAAATACAAATACAAATAATGAAACAACTAACTCCATGGACAAAGGACTTTATCACTCAATTTTTCCACAACTTGTATTGTCTTGATTTTATAAATTTTATTAATTCTCATCCTATTTTCTTTTCTTTTCTCGCACATAAACCTTGGACTATATCAATTTTTCTTTCAATATTCCTCGATTCTCCTGTCCTATTGCTTTTATGATGTGTTTCTATGGGTCTTGCCGATTGAGAGAGAGAGTGATGCTAACGGCAAATCGATATTTAAGGAGTTTTCATCTTTAGACGTCACCCTCATGATTGACGGAATTAGCACTCAAGAGATCAAAAGTAGTGCTAAAGTGGTGCGAAGTTGGGTAGCTCACCATTCCTACCCGAATTGACGTATAACACACACTCTAAAAGCTTTTCTAGAAAGTCACAAAGAGTGAAGGCCTGCATGCTTGATGTAAAATGGGTAGTCTCCACTATGGGGTGATCACAATTCTACTACCGAATATCTAAACAGCACCTAATTGGCCCTCCTATGGTTAAATCCAACTTTAACGCTCTAATCAACTAAGAAACCCGATTGTGTTCTCCTCCTGGGTGACTTCAAGTTCTTATTTCTGCCGAATCTCTATGTAAACATAGCTAAAAGCATGCTAGTGACTCTAAAATCTCTAAAAGTTGGAGGTTTTTATTTGCAAAAATTTTTTTAATTTTTTAAATTTTTTTTTTTTTTTTTTTTTTTTTTTTTTTGAAAATAAAAGGTGAAATAAAAGACTAAAAACTCTAAATGCAAATCACACCCCAAACCTAAATCAAACATTGTCCTCAATGTGTCAACAATAGGAAAATTAAACAATCACATACCATGAGAACTATGTTTGAAAAGATAAAAGGGAAGAGATTACCTAAGTATGTCGGCGGAGCAAGGTTGAGCTTCATTCGTCAAGGCTAGAATCCAATATTCTCAACGGAGATCATATCGGATTAGCATAATATATGTGCAGAAGAATCAATGAAAATTCACCATAAACTAACAATCTAAAGAGTTGAGGATCAACCCAATAGAAAATATATACAAACATCAACAGCCTTACACAAATATAACATGAGAGTGCAAGTAAGATCTGTGAAGGACTTTCCCCAAACCTAAACTTGTGAACGGTGTGTTTGAAAGCACAAAGTCTTGCAATTTTAAAGGTACATCATGCAAAAGGTCTAACTCAAAAATGAGTTTTACTAATAACAAAGATATACACATTCCAACCGTGGCTCTTTAAAAGTGTTATACTTTGATGCAAAATAGTCCAAGAGGACTTGGGAAGCACAAAGCTCTAGGCCTAAGTTAGGCATTTTCAGAAAAGTTGGTTTTGCAATTTTGTGACAAACTACACCTAGGTTTGGTGGAGGAGTATCAATTTGTGACTCAGGAAAGAGGTTAGGTACATCTACGTTAAAATCATTTGTACCATCACACACTTTCCTAAAGTCAAAAGAGGGTAAATCATGTTCACTTTCACAGGACAATTCCACAGATCCATATCAACATCACATGCATGAATATCCATCATTCATAGTTCCCACAGAAGAGACAATTAATGTCTCTGAACCTAAAGATTCTACTACATTTTCAAAATATACATGCTCTTCATATTCATCATCATCATCATCATCATAGCACAAATGCATTTCCCTAACATTCATTTCATCTCGAAGTTCCTCCCTTTCCTCATTTAGTGCATCAGCGTATTTGACTCAATTTGAGTTCTAAGCTCGCAGTCCTTTGGTCAAGGTTTTGAATCAATTCTAGAGTTTCTTTATGTGGTTCAATGAAAGGAGAGTTTTCACAAGCTCCCTTCAATTAAACAATTGATCGATAGATTATGTGTTTGTAAGTTATATAACTTGGCCAAAATTCCATTACACCATAAAATTATTTCACTCCTATACCTCGCCTATCTATAAAATTATTTCACTCCTATACCTCGCCTATAAGAAAAAGAAAAAAGGAGAGGAAATTACACATCAAGATATGTGACTGAGTCTCTGATAGGATAAATAAATATTGCGTACTACCGGTCTTACTTTTTCGTATCAAACTTAACTCGCCAAATTTTTTGGAATTTTCCCTGGCTTGTTTTTAAAGATTAAAGAAAAAGAAGAAGAAAAAGATTAAGTCCTTATTTTAATTTACTGTTACACCTTTGCTAGCGGTTCACCGCTGTAAAAGTTTCTATAAATGTCGAGATGCCACGGATTAAACTTATACTCAAGGCATAATGATTTGAGCATGTGCTAAACTCTTATATCTTAACGTTTTAAGTATTTTACATTGATTACTATATCAATCAACAACCTAAAAACTCAATATCATTCCTCACTCCAAAATAAAACTAGCACTGGTGGAGCTTACCCTCCCTCCCATTGGCTGATTACCGTAACCAGCCAAGATCTTTGATAGGACAACTTAAAATTAATTACACACAATTTACATGATTATTTTAGAATCATGACCGTCGAAAAAGTAAAAAAAAATACTATATTAATTTCGCATTTTTATGATAAAAATCCAAATAAACCTGTTTATGGGTAGAAAAATGAAATCTTTATTTTTTTTCATCGTTTGTAAGTAGGGCTGCACATGGTTGGTCGGTGCGGTTTTTAGCTGCACCTAACTGTTTAATGTTCGGTTCGATTTTTAACCGATCTGATTCGGTTCGGTTATTGTGCCGGTTTTTACGGTTTTCAACCGATTCAAAATCTATAAACTAATCAATCAATATTTACTTCAATAATATATGTCCAGATCTACAAAATAATGAATTCAGGAATAAATTCAAGCATAAGATTCAACTGCAAAAAAGAAGAGTACTTGGATGCGATGTATAGCGATCCTGATGAGAGAAAGAACTTTGGTGACGATTGTAACAGTGACTCTGAGGAAGAGCTTGAAGAGGATTCCACGGAAGACGATGATGACGATGAATCCGACAATTCTGACGATTAGTCTTGCTTGCGAATATTTCTGGGATCATTTATTTTCTGTTAGAGTAGATATTATTCTGGTTCTTTGAGAAGTTTGACTGTAGAGACGTTGCTTTAGAAGTTAATTTTTGAACAATAATTCCTTATCGTATCTTTTGCCAAATCTTCTTCATGCTTCCAATCGGATGAGATGGACCAATGTCCATGTATGTGAAAATTAACCACTGAAGTATGACTGCATGAGCAAACTAAGGAACCATGATTTGCACAAATCATCAATTTTCATCAAAACATTGACTGTGCCTGGTTGAACCGTCAGTCCCAAGTCCCCAGTATTATCACTCTTCTTCCATATCACCAACGCAATCTAGTTCGAGATATAAAGTCTCAGTAGAAATCGCAACTGATTTGACCATTTGTAGAAGATAAGTATCCACTGTCTTGAATTTCAAAACTTAGGGTTTTTTATTTATACGACACACCTTCTTTTGCTCCTGTATATATTATCAGAAGAAATTTTGATCACGATCATACCTCTCATTATCACCATGTCTGGTAGCAGTGCTTCTTCTCAAAAAAGATCCCTGGAAAAGCATGAGGTTGGTGTGTCCGTCTCGGTAGGTTTACACACTTTCTTTTATTTTCGTGTAGTCGTAATGACTGATCGGAGAAAATGATTTGTTGTAGGGCAATCAGGGGAACCGACCTCCTTCTTCGTCTTACAGTTTAAGGACAAAGCGGACTGTTACGGCTCCTGCTCGTTACGGGTCTGCTCGTGTTGCGGATGGAACATCCGTGAGTCTCTGACCAAAGATTTCCTTCAATCAAGCGTTTATCCAATTTTACTGAAATCGAAACTCTGTCGTCACAGGTTGATATCCATGTCGTTGTCGATACTGTGGAGAAAAGGAATGTAAGGCCTGTGGTTGTGGCTGATGATAATGCTAATCGTGTTTGAAAAAGCGGGGGTCTAACAAACACACCCAATATCTCGCTTAGCAATCTGTATGGACAAACTCCAATATACTTTCAAGAGAATCAACTAGACTCAATCTTATTAAAGTATATCAAAGAGTTATATCTCTCTTTCTTGATTCAATTTTTACTCAAGCAAATAGATTTCTGCGAGTCGAATTGAATACAAGGGAAAACACTTGAACGGTACCAAAGACCAATGTTCAGGGATCAATCAATTTCAATCAACAACCAAAGGTCGGATTTCCAATTGATTGATTCAAACGCACAACCTGTGATATTTCAATTATATAAAAAAATATATTGCGGAATAGAAATAACATTCACACCAGAATTTTGTTAACGAGGAAACCGCAAATGCAGAAAAACCCCGGGACCTAGTCCAGATTGAACACACACTGTATTAAGCCGCTACAGATACTAGCCTACTACAAACTAACTTCGGTCTGGACTGTAGTTGAACCCCAATCAATCTCACACTGATCCAAGGTACAGTTGCGCTCCTTACGTCTCTAATCCTAGCAGGATACTACGCACTTGATTCCCTTAGCTGATCTCACCCACAACTAAGAGTTGCTACGACCCAAAGTCGAAGACTTTAATAAAAAAATATGTATCACACAGAAAAGTCTATGGTAATAGATAAATCTGTCTCCCAAACAAATACTTACAGGTTTTTGTTCCGTATTTTGATAAATCAAGGTGAACAGGAACCAATTGATAACCCGGACTTATATTCCCGAAAAACAGCCTAGTATTATCAATCACCTCACAATAATCTTAATCGACGAGGTGAAAGAAGATATTGTGGAATCACAAACGATGAGACGAAGATGTTTGTGACTACTTTTATATCTTGGCTATCGGAGATATGAATCTCAAGCCAATCGTTACGATCGTACTCAAAATGATAGAATATGCAAGATCAAATCACACAACTACGAGAAAGTAGTATCGGTCTGGCTTCACAATCCCAATGAAGTCTTTAAGTCGTTAATCCGGTTTACAGGAAGAAACCTAAGGTTAAAGGATAATCGACTCTAGCTAATACAACTAGTATCACACAGGAGGTGCGGGGATTAGGTTTCCCAGTTGCTAGATTTGTCCCTTATATAGTCTTTCAAATCAGGGTTTGCAATCAATGTTAGCTTGGTAACAAAGCATTCAATATTCACTGTTAGATGAAAACCTGATTAGATTCAAGGTAATATCTTTCAACCGTTGGATGGAAAACTTATCTTGTTACACACAAATGAAATGCACTATTTAGGTTTGTGTAACCGTACCCAAACATGTACATTTGTTGTTTCAACAATAGTTAACCGAATGGTTAGCCATATGAGCACTTTCATATCAATCATATTCTTCTTCACCATAACTAGTTCAAATGACTCAAATGAACTATTTAGAGAGTTGTTCAATTGTATAAATCTTATGTAACTACACAAGAAACAATCAAAGCAAAAATGATTTGATTCACTCGAATCGATTCATGAATTTTATAGCCACGGTTTGCATTTTGCATTCCTTAGTTAATATAAATATAAGTTCACAAAAATCGTCTTTAGATATAACCAACTCAAGTTCGCAAACTTAGTTCGCGGACTTAAGTTCCCGGAAGGAGTTCACAAACTCCAGCAGATATTCTCGGAATGAGAACTTCCGCCAGTTCTCGGACTGGGTTCGCGGACTGAGCTCACAACTCTTGTTCCGGTTTTCCTGATCAACAAAGTACGCATACTTAGGTTCAAGGAATAAGGACTTTTACATATATGTGTTGCCACACAATGCTTATATCCATCAATGGTTATATTATCTAAACTCTCATTTAAATTATTGAAACATTCTTAGAGGACGTTATTATATAGTTGTTATTCACAAACTATTTTTCGTCAAAACAATTTTCAAAGTGATTGAAACATAACATGACTTTCGTCACTAGGTAAAGATGAACTTGGGCAAAGCAAAAGCTTAGCAACACATATTTCGAGAAATAGATAGGCGAGATAAACTTGGCTCAAAATAGAAAATGTGTATAATCAAAGTATATATAGCAAATCGACTTTTGTCTCAAACATATGAGATAGAGTAGATAGACTTTTGAGTGATAGATAAGTTCAAGTATCCATATACCTTTTAGTCGATGAAGTTCCACCAGTTCCTTGAATAGTCCTTCGTCTTATATGATGATCGCCATGGAGTTCTTGAGCTCAACTACACTTTCTATCCTAGTCCGAGACTTAGCTATAGTAGACTAGAAATTAAGACTTATAGTTTTGATCACTAACATTTACAAACATGCTTGAGATAGCACCGCAGGCGAGTTCGAACGAGCAATGCTCTAACAATCCTCCCCTTTGTCAATTTTAGTGACAAAACTATCAATACATATGGAATACAAAAATAAATAAATAAACTTTTGTAGCTCCTATTCCACATGCCTAATCTTCAACATTACTTGAAATCTTCGTCACTTCCAAGTACTCCAATGATCCCAAAGGTTGTAAGTTCAACATCATCGTTGTTTAAAATCCGTAGCTATAACAATGAGAAAACAAGAGTTCTCAATCATTGTTATACAGTTTCATAGTATCATTATATAGTATCAAAGTTCAATTGTATCACAACTTCGACAACAATACTATGGTGATATGTATCACTCCCTCTTAGTCAATACTCCATCTTATATGGAAACCAATCCCCCTTACATAATGATCCGAAAACCATATGTATTTGTAGTGTGAACTACATATTAATTCTCCCCCTTTTTGTCAATAAAATTGGCAAAGGTACGAAAACGGTATCCTAATGAAATTTCCAATAGAGACGTTTAATGACCAAAAGAAAGCATATATCATCTTGTTTAGATGCAATCATAAAGCCGAAGCTAAATGCATTCAACAAGGAGTTTATAAAGATACCGGATAACCCCTATAATATTCCACAGCTACACTCCCCACAAAGATTTGGCAATTAAGCACAAGTTCAATTAAGAACTCTCCCCCATAAAATGTCATTCCCGAAAGAACAACAAGAGAAACCTTAATTTCAAAAGAAAAGACGGATTTCTTTGGACCTAACATACTAAAGAGAACCTGGCAGAAAATCAACCTACGTAAACAAAAGCAGAATTGAAATAAACACTCACCGGAGTTCCAAACTCAATTGCCCAAAAGATCGAGATAAGTACAGTGGCAAGAGTCATGGAAACAACTAATAAACCAAAACAACACCAATAGACTTCCTTAAGTGTTGAAATGTAGCAGTGTCTAATGGTTTGGTGAGAATATCAGCCAACTATTGTTCGGAAGGCACAAATTCCATATTTATGATACCATTTTCATAAAGATCTCGAATAAAATGGTACCTTATATCTATGTGCTTTGTTCGCGAGTTCTCAACTGGATTCTCTGTGATTCGAATCACGCTGGAGTTGTCACAAAAGATTTTCATTATCCCAGAATCAATTCCATAATTAGCCAGCATTTGTTTCATCCATAGAAGTTGAGTACAACATGACCCAACATCAATATACTCTGCTTCGCATGTAGACAGGGATTGTGAATTTTGTTTTTTGTTATGCCAAGCCACAAGATTTAGTCCTATATAGTAGAATCCCCCTGAAGTACTTTTTTTTGTCTTCTACACATCCTGCCCAATCCGCATCTGAATAAGCAGAAAGGTCAGTGTTAGTATCAAAAGTGTAGGATAGACCATACCCAATAGTGTGATTGACATATCGTATGACCCTTTTTGCAGCTGCAAGATGAGATTCCTTTGGATTAGCCTGAAATCTAGCACAACAACCAACACTAAAGGAAATATGAGGTCTAGTGGCAGTAAGATATAAAAGTCTACCAATAATAGATCTATATAATTTTTGATCTACTTTTACTCCTTTCTCATCTCTGTGCAGTTTACCAGTAGTGGGCATAGGTGTCAGTTTTGGATTTGACTTATCCAGACCGAATCTTGAAACAAGATCCTTTGCATATGAAAAAGCGGGGGTCTAACAACCATACCCAATTTTTCGCTTAGGCAATCTGTATGGACAAACTCCAATATACTTTCTAGAGAATCAACTAGACAGTCAGACTCAATCAATAGAAAAGTATATCAAAGAGTTTATATCTCAATCTCTCGATTTAAATCTTACTCAAGCAAACTACGAGTCTCAATTTAAATACTAGAGAGATTAACTTGGATGGTACCAAAGACCAATATCCAAGTGTCAATCAATTTAAATCAACAACCAAAAGGTCGGATATTCTAATTGATTGAACAAAGCACAACCTATATTATTTCAATTATTTAACAAAATATAATGCGGAAAAGAAATAGCACAGACACCAGAATTTTGTTAACGAGGAAACCGCAAATACAGAAAAACCCTGGGACCTAGTCCAGATTGAACATACACTATATTAAGCCGCTACAGACACTAGCCTACTCCAAATTAACTTCGGTTTGGACTGTAGTTTAACCCCAACCAATCTCACACTGATCCAAGGTACAGTTACACTCCTACGCCTATGATCCTAACAGGATGCTACGTACTTGATTCCCTTAGCTGATCTCACCCACAGCTAAGAGTTGCTGCGACCCAAAGTCGAAGACTTTAATAAACAAATCTGTATCACATAGAAAAGTCTTCGGTAATAGATAAATCCGTCTCCCACGAATATACCTACGAGTTTTTGTTCCGTCTTTTGATAAATCAAGGTGAACATGAACCAATTGATAAAACCAGACTTATATTTCCGAAGAACAACTCGGTTTTATCTATCACCTCATAATAATCTTAATCGATGCAGCGAAAAAAATATTGCGGAATCACAAAGGATGAGACGAAGTGTTTGTGATTACTTTAATATCTTGCCTATCGGAGATAGAAATCTCAAGCCAATAATTCCAATTATACTCGTACGATAGAAGATGCAAGATCAGATCACACAACTACAAGAAAAGTAGTATCGGTATGGCTTCACAATCCCAATGAAGTCTTTAAGTCGTTAACCTGGTTTAGAAGAAGAAACCAAAGGTTAAAGGAGAATCGACCCTATCTTAGCACAACTAGTATCACACAGAATGTGTGGGGATTAGTTTTCCCAGTTACTAGAGTTCTCCCATATATAGTCTTCCAATCAGGGTTTGCAATCAATGTTAGCTTAGTAACAAAGCATTCAATATTCACCGTTAGATGAAAACCTGATTAGATTCAAACTAATATTATCAACCGTTAGATCGAAAACATAGCTTGTTATAAACACATGTAATGCACGTTTCTAGGCTTGTGTAACCGTACCCAAAATTGTACATTAGTTGGTTCAACAATAGTTAGACAAATGGTTAGCCATATGATAACTTTCATATCAACCATATTCTTCTTCACCATAACTAGTTCAAATGACTCAAATGAACTAGTTAGAGAGTTGTTCAATTGCTTAGATCTTTATGTACTACTGTTGATGGGTGAAAATTACTCCTGCCGAATTTGGTAATTTGGGGTGTGATGAGGAATGAATTTAAACCTACAACAAATGCACTGCGCGGTGAGTGCTTGTAGATTCGAGAGATCAATCATGCAAGTCCGGCCTAAACCAAGAAATGGCCGTTCCCGGACTTGTTTCGGTCACAAAGTGAAGGAGATGGGGTTGATCTTAGGGAGGGAAGCGAAGAAGGTGTTGAGATTGTGAAGGTGTTCGCTTGCTATGACTTGTGACAGAAGATGGTTGAATATGACGGTATCAACACTTGGTTTTCTGTCTCGTCTTGTCTCTCCTTGTTGTTTAAAATAGGGCGGAGAACCTATTTATACAAGTCATTGAGCCTCATTCACGTTTCTCGTGGGAAGTGGAGGTAGTGGAATGATGGAGTAGTGGAGTTGCGTGTCGGTGATGCACGACCAATCTTGCCCACTTTTCCAGTTCATCTCTAACCGTCCATGACCTCCTGACACGTTCTTGTGATGGCGCGTTGCACGCTGCACGCTGTAAACCGCCAGACCAATACCCCAGTAAGTATCCCCCATTTGTGACATGATTGATAACCGGAATGTGGATCGTGGATCCACGGAAGATAGCATGTAATCTTGAATTGAATAACTGCGTTATTCGTAAAGTCGATACTTGTGCGAGATCGTGTGTATTTTATGCGAGTGCGCATTACGGTGTGGTAAAGTGATGTGTAATGACTGCTCACTAACCAAATAACTCCTGACCAGGGTTGTATAACCAAGCTGGTGAGGTCGGACGGATGAGATGATGTTTGAGACACTCATCTGCGACCGTTGATGAAATTAGGGTTTTTAAAGAGGTGCGCAAGCATCACTCTTCACCTTGGTCGAAACCAAGCATGGGAAGGATTTTAGAGAGGACCGACCATACATGCGTGTTGACGGCATGATGGTGTAGGCGCCGTATTCCGTTCCCTCATGAAAGCGCGATCTGGGCCACTCAATTTGACCGGTAAAGAGGAGTGGTCGAGATTGGTTTTCTGCAAATCTCTTGCCGCAAAGGAGTTGGAAACCCAGCGTGATATCCCTAGTTTGGGCACGCGTTTGAAGCGACCAACATTGGTTGGTTTTGGTCGATCATACTACCGTGTAGGTGGTAGGTTGGCGTTCACACCTATACCGATTATCCCATGAAAACGTGATCTAAGCCATTCAAATCATCCCAGGTGAAGTTGAGCGGTCGAGATCGTTTAGGATTTGGGAGGTGTAACCGCACGAGTTTGGGCGTGCGTTTTGGGTTGGCCGGGAATGATGAGCCTTGGCCGACCGCGTGAGGAGGTAGATGGGCCCACGGTGGTCATGCTGGTGTGACCGACCCTTGCTCAATCTAATCTGTGACCCTCCATTCGTGCTTAGGAGAAGATGGACGCGCGTGATGGCTTGAACCCTAATTTTGGCTTTCAAAGCCGCGCGACCATGCTCTTTTGGGCGGACGGTTTTGTTGCAACCAACCACGGTTGGCTTTGACCGATTGGTCAAGCGTGTAGGCGGTCACATGGTGATTGTGTCGACATGCTCCGGGCCCTTTGAGTCTACATCTACACCCTCCATCTATGCTCTGAAGACGGACGGTTGAGACCGTTTTTGCGACACATGTAATATGCCGCAAACCCTAATTTAGGGTTTTCCGTCCATAATGCTTGGTATGGACGGTTTCTTGGCAAGCGAAGGCCAATGGTCGACCATGCGGGGTCGGCCGTGTGTATTCCATACCATGCTTAGGGTGATGGAATTGATCTGTGGTCATCCAATCATGCTTGTGGAGTTGGATGACTGCGATCGAATCATATTTGGCAAGGCTAAGGCCGTGTGTATTCCATACCTGCTTGGGTGATGGAATTGATCTGTGGTCATCCAATCATGCTTGTGGAGTTGGATGACTGCGATCGAATCATATTTGGCAGGCTAAGGCCGTGTGTATTCCATACCGCTTGGGGGTGATGGAATTGATCCGTGGTCATCCAATCATGCTTGCGGAGTTGGATGATCTGCGATCGAATCATATCCGAGACCGATACTGTCAAGTCCTGATGCTCAATCGGCTAGTATAACACACCGAGAGGGGCTCAATCGGGCTAGTATAACACACCGAGAGGGCTCGGGCTAGTATAACACACCGAGAATCAGCCATACGGGTATTTCGTACATGGATTCATTATAGTGCTTGGAGGTTCGTGTTACTCTGTAAGAGTAACACTCGACCGTCATGCCACACCGATAATGGGTACAGAAATACAAGGTTGATATGAAATTCACAGGAAGGGATTGTTGCTACATGCTCCAACCCGGAGGAATTTCATGTATTCACGAGAATGGGATTGTTGCTACATGCTCCATTCTTGGTGAATTAAGTGAGGAGTATCCGTCACTTATAAATGGCTTTATCTTTTACAAGATGTCAACGCATGATTTTTCCGGTTACTTACAAATTTAACCTTAAACGAAAATCCACCATCAACATTAAGTCCCCCGCCTAGCACATAATGGTTACACTATTGTGTGGTAGGCATGAGATGGTGACATACGAAATGACCAAGCCGGAGTGAATACATATTTACTGGGATAGTTTCACATTGTCGCGTTTCCACAGGAACTGGTTGGTCTTGATTAAGGATGCGAAAGAAGCAGGACTTGATCCGGTGAGTCGCTTTGGTTCCTCTTTTACATGTATGAGCTCGACCGCTCCTTCAGGTGTACTTCTTTCATTATATACGGCTTTCCTCAGGTATATCTGATAAGCCTCGTCGATTGTTATCCCGAATTAGTAGCCTTCATAGGTGGTAAGTAGAGACTTCTCTTCCTTCTGGGATTCTGTCGACTTGTGAGATTATAAAGAATCATCTCAACGTGGTCGCTTATTCTATATCCCGGTATCTCGTGTCTTTCTGATTTTCTCGATTAGGTGATCGATAGTTTTGATGATCCTCTCTTTTTTTTTTTTTTTTTGTGTGCTCATAACCTCTTCTCCTCTGCATCATCATGGAAGCGGTAGACGCTCATTCTCGTTGCTTCCCCGGAAAGAAGTTTTGAAGTTGACAAGCCCGAAACCATGCGCATGGAGAAGTGATGGCTAAGATCGATCTTCCTCTTCGTGAAGTCGGTTGTGCTATACGAGGGATGTCTATCTCCCACCTTCGTATTGTCGGAGGACGTATCCGTGCACTTTCACCGCAATTGACATGGAAGAGCGGCGGAGGCGCGAGGAAACGCTGCAGACACTAGTAAGTGCAAGGGCGAGAGATTTGCGGCCAGCAGTTGAAGAGGCGGAGAGTTGAGCATGAACGACCTCCGAATGAAGGCAAGTGTGATTACCCTGGTTCGGACGGCGTGATAATCCTTGATTCGATACGACGAACCTGAACATTCGAAGGCAATTTGCGTGGCCCCGGTGTTGCTATGCCCTTTGATGCTCCCGCCAAGATGTTGGGATGGAGTGCGCTGCTGCTGCTGCTGGCGGGGATGCCCGATGCGAAGTTGAGGAGGATCCTGAGGAGGTGCATCGACAATTGACGGAGGTGACGGTGATGTGGGCGAGACCGACCCTCTTGATGATTGAAATTTCTTTTGTTTTGTTTTTCTTTCCAAGTATATTCTGCATGCTCGAACATCTTCCTTGCACTCAGTGGCGGCTGAGTTCAAGGTTTCTTTTCTTTTGATTATTTGCATAAAGCTTTCCTTTACAATCCTTTGCCAAGACTGTAACCGAACCTTCTCAGGCGTAAGGGTGCGCCTTCATACATGATTCTTAGTGATAAAAGAAGTTATACCGTAATGGAATATCCATGGACCTGTGATGCAATATCTTCCTGGCTTTGTCATGGATGGCTCAAATCATTTTCCGCATACGTTCTATTTCCTTCATCCCGTGAGATGTTTGCTTAGGGTTTCTTTTCTTGCTCCAGTGGACTGATTTAAGCTGACTCAGGGGTTGGCGTTTTTAGGAGTAAAGAGGTTCTCAGATGAAAATAATGCTTCAATTGAAAATTGAAAATTGAAACCCTAGCTATGAATGCAAGTATTGCAATCATTTTCTGGAGGGATTACAAATATGACATGAAATTATAAAAGGAAACACGCTGGAAAAATATAGCACAGCGTTTTAAGGTGTGTAGGATGCTGGAAAGCGGTATGTTGGAAAGCGGTAGCACAGTATCTTAAGTTCGGTAAGGTTTGAGCCATCGTGAGTGAATTGTTATGCCCTCCAGGTTATCAGCGTTGATGAGCTTGCGGTAGCCACCTAGGATAACATCTCGCTACCAGTGCACGTTCATCTTCTCTTTTGGTGGGTGAGTCAGGTAGAGTGGTCATCTTTACCGTCATGTTTCCAACATTGAATGTAGTCGCCTTCGTCACTAGGTCTCCAATCCCGAATGGGTTTGAGCGTGCAGACACTTGGACCTTGGCTTTGTTGTCTTTGACCAAGACAGCTTCTATGCTCCTGATAAAACGTTTGAAAGGGCCGGCTTCCCATTCACATCTCCTAGCCGGGGTCGGTTTGTCGGTTGGAGCCAGTCCCCAGGACTTGTCAGAATGAGGGACGGTAGTTTGCAAGGAGGGTTGTGTGATGAGACTTACTTGAGACCGGAACCTTTCAGTGTATGCCGACAAGCTCTCTCCGGAAAATTGTGTCACGTCGGAAAGTTGTCGATGCGGCAGCAAACAGTCATCAGGGGGTCCAGAAGGCGTGTTGGAGATTCTCTCGGAGTGTACACACCTAGAGAGGACAGACTTCCAGTATGGCTTTGTTGTCCTGCATCCAAGAGCTTCCTAGGATCATGTCGTAGTTGGGATGGTCTTTGACTATGTAGAACTTTGCTTGCGTTGAGGCATCACCCAATTTGACTTCAAGATCAATGTATCCATATGCATCTCTAAGCTCTCCTGCTGAACCCCTGACCGCAGTTGGATGACGGGTAGCTTCTTGCTTCGAGATCTTTGCCGCTCTCAAGGTCTTGACTGTAATGATGTTAAACTCTGAAGCCGTATAGATCAACGCGTTATCGAACTTAACGTTTCTCAAATGAGTGACGGTTAGGAGTCCCCAGTTTCCATTGCTCATGTCTTTTAGGAAAGACTGGGGGTCCTAGACTGCTATTGGATGCAAACGTCTACCTGACACAACGTGGTTGAGGGCCGCAAACATGTCTTGACGCTGTCCCTTGGAGAAATATAAGATTTCACACATGTGCTCCATCATAGATTGCACGGTCTTGCGAACAGAGTCCCCAAAAATCATGCAGTTCCTGATAGGTAGAGGATCTCTATGAACACCTTCGTTTCCAAGCTGGAGTTCCCCTGTCTCTACCTTTTCCCTGAATATTTGTTTCAACCTGTTGCAATCTTTGGTTGGATGATGGACGAACCCGTGGTAGCAACAAATCTCGGGATCTGCTATTTCTTCCTCGGTCGGAGGACGCCTCATAGGGGGGGAGCTTTACGGCGTCGTCTTGGATCCACGCTTCCAGGAGCTCTATCACTTCATTCATGGGAAAAGGAAAACCCGTGTCTTTGTCGTTTTGTGCAGGAGTTTTGTCTGTTCCTTTTCGAGACGAAGTCTTGTGTCTTGAGGATGTTCGCTTGGTTTGTTGTTCCGTTATCGAAGCTTTCCTCTTTTCTCCTCCGCTTACCACACTCACGTAAGGGCCAGTGTTGTATTGTTTGTTTGTGAGACGCCCGCTTCCTCGACTTTCACGCAAATCTTCACTTCGAACAACTCGGTTCTTTCTAGTAGTGTTGGTGCGATTGTTGCTTGAACGTTTTGCGGCTTCGTGGAGTTCGAGAGAATGTTTGAAAGCCCGTATTCTCTAACGAGCACGGTATATGGGTATCATCCCATTGATGCATGATTCCACCAATTGCCGTTCGGTAACATTCGGTCGTGACAATCCGAAGGCAGGGTTCTCAATCTTTTAACGAAGTCGTTGGGATGTTCATTGTTCCGCCGGAGAATTCTTCCTGTGTCCGAAAACGTGATTTGTTCGACACGAAGAAATACTTCCCGTAGAAAGCACCGACCATCTCGCTCCAATTGGATATCTTTGTTAGGCGCAATGTTGTTGTACCAGTGTATGCCCTCCCGTGAGTGATTTTGAGAATTCTTTTAGGCGTAAAACATGATTGTATTCATGTTCCCCTAAGGCTTCCAAGAATCGAGAAATGTGTTCACGAGCATTACCAAGACTCGTCGTAGAGGGAGAACTGGGAGAGGTGTAACCTCTTGGCAGAGGAATCCGTTGCACATCTTGAGGGTACGGCGGCTGATGTTGGTGTACGTCCGTTCGGTCCCTTTTTCCTCGATTTTGGAGAAGTCGCTCTAGATCTTCATGCGTAATGAAGTTGGAAGACTGGCCTCTCTCCCCTTGGCGCTCAGGAGCAACACGAGTTTCTTCATTCATGTGAGTCCGAATGGAAACACCTGCTCCGGGTGTATTGAATGCATCTCTCGCCGACTCCAAGGGTTGCCGTGAATCTTGCGGCAATCGTTCAGTCAAAGTTTAAAGGAAAGTGAGTACCTCTTTCTGAGTTGCGGCCATATCTGTTTGAGTTTTAGCAAGAATTTCCTGTCTCTCCATCAAGTCTGCAATGGTACTAGACGGCGGCCTTCCTCTTGTGTCTCCTGGCTCCTCGTCCCGATGGAGGAGTGAAAGTTGTTGCTCGGTAACCACCGGAGGCGTTACGCTCGAAGAGATGCCAGGATTTGCGTCGCTGCTCGGCTCGGTGATGGGAGGTGTTACACCTACTGGGATGTCTCCTGCTCCGCTAGTGTTGGTGGTAGAAGTGACAGCTCCACGAGATGTATTGACCGCTGTAGCTCCACTGACGGGTATATCAACACCGGAAGTGTCATCCATGCTGGCTCCATCAGAGTTGATTGCTGATCCGGACCTCAGTTCCACCATCTTGGAATTTATTGCTGATTGAATTGGTTCTAAGATCTACCCTTTTTTGAAATTGATGAAATTGAATCGGATTTCAAAGAAATTGATTTTACGACCGAGAGATTAATCTCCCACCGTGGTCGCCAATTGTTGATGGGTGAAAACTACTCCTGCAGAATTTGGTAATTTGGGGTGTGATGAGGAATGAATTTAAACCTACAACAAATGCACTGCGCGGTGAGTGCTTGTAGATTCGAGAGATCAATGCACTGCAAGTCCGGCCTAAACCAAGAAATGGCCGTTCCCGGACTTGTTTCGGTCACAAAGTGAAGGAGATGGGGTTGATCTTAGGGAGGGAAGCGAAGAAGGTGTTGAGATTGTGAAGGTGTTCGCTTGCTATGACTTGTGACAAAGATGGTTGAATATGACGTATCAACACTTGGTTTTCTGTCTCTGTCTTGTCTCTCCTTGTTGTTTAAAATAGGGCGGAGAACCTATTTATACAAGTCATTGAGCCTCATTCACGTTTCTCGTGGGAAGTGGAGGTAGTGGAATGATGGAGTAGTGGAGTTGCGTGTCGGTGATGCACGACCAATCTTGCCCACTTTTCCAGTTCATCTCTAACCGTCCATGACCTCCCGACACGTTCTTGTGATGGCGCGTTGCACGCTGCACGCTGTAAACCGCCAGACCAATACCCCAAGTAAGTATCCCAGTTTGTGACATGATTGATGTCGGAATGTGGATCGTGGATCCACGGAAGATAGCATGTAATGCTGAATTGAATAACTGCGTTATTCGAAAGTCGATACTTGTGCGGATCGTGTGTATTTTATGCACGCATCTTGCATTACGGTGTGGTAAAGTGATGTGTAATGACTGCTCACTAACCAAATAACTCCCGACCAGGGGTTGTATAACCAAGTTAGGTGAGGTCGGACGGATGAGATGATGTTTGAGACACTCATCTGCGACCGTTGATGAAATTAGGGTTTTTAAAGAGGTGCGCAAGCATCACTCTTCACCTTGGTCGAAACCAAGCATGGGAAGGATTTTAGAGAGGACCGACCATACATGCGTGTTGACGGCATGATGGTGTAGGCGCCTGTATTCCGTTCCCTCATGAAAGCGCGATCCGCCACTCAATTTGACCGTAAAGAGGAGTGGTCGAGATTGGTTTGCGGCAAATCTCTTGCCGCAAAGGAGTTGGAAACCGGCGTGATATCCCTAGTTTGGGCACGCGTTTCGAAGCGACCAACATTGGTTGGTTTTGGTCGATCATACTACGGTGTAGGTGGTAGGTTGGCGTTCACACCTATACCTGATTATCCCATGAAAACGTGATCTAAGCCATTCAAATCATCCGGTGAAGTTGAGCGGTCGAGATCAGTTTAGGATTTGGGAGGTGTAACCGCACGAGTTTGGGCGTGCGTTTTGGGTTGGCCGGGAATGATGAGCCTTGGCCGACCGCGTGAGGAGGTAGATGTGCCCACGGTGGTCATGCTGGTGTGACCGACCCTTGCCCAATCTAATCTGTGACCCTCCATTCGTGCCGGAGAAGATGGACGCGCGTGATGGCTTGAACCCTAATTTTGGCTTTCAAAGCCGCGCGACCATGCTCTTTTGGGCGGACGGTTTTGTTGCAACCAACCACGGTTGGCTTTGACCGATTGGTCAAGCGTGTAGGCGGTCACATGGTGATTGTGTCGACATGCTCCGGGCCCTTTGAGTCTACATCTACACCCTCCATCTATGCCTGCGAAGACGGACGGTTGAGACCGTTTTGCGACACATGTAATATGCCGCAAACCCTAATTTAGGGTTTTCCGTCCATAATGCTTGGTATGGACGGTTTCTTGGCAAGCGAAGGCCAATGGTCGACCATGCGGGGTCGGCTGTGTATTCCATACCGCTTGGGGGTGATGGAATTGATCTCGTGGTCATCCAATCATGCTTGTGGAGTTGGATGACTGCGATCGAATCATATTTGGCGTGCTAAGGCCGTGTGTATTCCATACCGCTTGGGGTGATGGAATTGATCTGTGGTCATCCAATCATGCTTGTGGAGTTGGATGATGCGATCGAATCATATTTGGCAAAGCTAAGGCCGTGTGTATTCCATACCGCTTGGGGGTGATGGAATTGATCCGTGGTCATCCAATCATGCTTGCGGAGTTGGATGACTGCGACCAGATCATATCCGGAGACTGATACAGTCAAGTCCGGATGCTCAATCGGGCTAGTATAACACACCGAGAGGGGCTCAATCGGGCTAGTATAACACACCGAGAGGGCTCGGGCTAGTATAACACACCGAGAATCAGCCTGTACGGGTATTTCGTACATGGATTCATTATAGTGCTTGGAGGTTCGTGTTACTCTGTAAGAGTAACACTCGACCGTCATGCCACACCGATAATGGGTACAGAAATACAAGGCTGATATGAAATTCACAGGAAGGGATTGTTGCTACATGCTCCAACCTGGAGGAATTTCATGTATTCACGTAATGGGATTGTTGCTACATGCTCCATTCTTGGTGAATTAAGTGAGGAGTATCCGTCACTTATAAATGGCTTTATCTTTTACAAGATGTCAGCGCATGATTTTTCTGGTTACTTACAAATTTAACCTTAAACGAAAATCCACCATCAACAACTACACAAGACACAATTGAAGCAAATCGGTTCATGAACTATATAGCCACTGTTTGCAATTGCATTCCTTAGTTTATAAAGATAAGTTCACAAACATCATTTTTAGACATAACATACTCAAGTTCGCGGATGGAGTTCACAAACTCCGGCAGAAATTCTCGGGTTTGAGAACTTCGCCAGTTCGCGGACTAAAGTTCACGCACTTCTCCGGTTTCACTTGATCAACAAAGTTCGCAAACTTTGGTTCAAGCAATAAGGACTTATACATATATGTGTTTTCACAACAATGCTTATATCCTCAATTGGTTATATTATCTAAACTCTCATTTCAATGATTGAAACATTCTCAGAGGACGTTATATAATTGTTATTCACAAACCATTTCTCGTCAGAGCAATTTTCAAAGTGATTGAAACATAACATGACTTTCGTCACTAGGTAAAGATGAACTTGGCTAAAGCGATAACTTTACCAACACATATTTCGAGAAATAGATAAACAAGATATACTCAGCTCGAAATACCATATGTGTATAATCTAAGTCTATATAGTAAAACGGCTTTTGTCTCAAGATAGGAGATAGAGTAGATAGACTTTTGAGTGATAGATAAGTTCAAGTCTCCACATACCTTTTAGTCGATGAAGATCCACCGGTTCTCTGAGTAGTCCTTCGTCTTGTATGATGATCGCCATGGAGTTCTTGAGCTCAACTACACTTTCTATCCTAGTCCGAGACCTTCGCTATAGTACTAGAAATCAAGACTTATAGTTTTGATCATTAACATTGACAAACATGCTTGAGATAGCAACGCATGCGAGTTCGACCGAGCAATGCTCTAACAATCTACCCCTTTGTCAATTTTAGTGACAAAACTATTAATACATATGGAATACAAAAAATATATAAATAATCTTTGTAGCTCCTATTCCACATGTCTAATCTTCAACATTACTCGAAATCTTTGTCACTTCCAAGTACTCCAATGATCCCAAAGGTTTTAAGTTTAGCATCATCGTTGTTGAAAATCCGTAGCTATAACAACGAGAAAACAAGAGTTCTCAATCATTGTTATACAGTGTCATAGTATCATTACACAGCGTCAAAGTCCAATTGTATCACAACTTTAACAACAATACTATGGTGATATGTCACTCCCCCCTTAGTCAATACTCCATCTCACATGGAAACCACTCCCCCTTACATAATGATCCGAAAACCATATGTTTTTGTAGTGTGAACTATATATTAATTCTCCCCCTTTTTGTCAATAAAATTGGCAAAGGTACAAGAACGGGATCCTAATGAAATTTCCGTAAGAGACATTTCATGACCAAGAGTAAATGTATATCATCTTGTTTAGATGCAATCATAAAGCCGAAGCTAAATGCATTCATCAAGGAGTTCATAGAGATACAAGATAACCCCTCAAATATTCCACAGCCGCACTCCCCACAAAGATTTGGCAATTAAGCACAAGTTCAATTAAGAACTCTCCCCCATAAAATTTCATTACCGAAAGAACAACAAGAGCGACCTTAATTTCAAAAGAAAATAAGGATTTCTTTGGACATAACAAATTACATACAAGTATGAATTTGAATCCAAAACGAAATATTCAATCAAATTAATCGTAAGCGAACCACGATTAATTTAACCAAATATGCTCAACACAAGTAAACTTATGGAGACTTAAGAATTCAATTAGATAAATCACAAGTAAACCCATAATTAATCTAATCAAAATACACAACTAAACTAATCACAAAAGTAATCAATTTAATTGGTCATTCTCGACATAAGAAATTCTATGGAGCAATGACTAAGTTGATCATGAAAGTAATCAACCCAGTCAAAAATGCTCAAACATAAGAAAACTTAAGGAGTCAAAACTAAATAACCAAACATGATGATTAATTTAGTTCACTCATGCTCGATATAAAGTACCTTACGGAACAACAACACAGCTAATCACAAAAATAATCAACATAAGTTGTTTAAAGTTCAACATAAGACACTTTATGGAACAACAAAGTATTTACACAAAAATTGTGGATCAGGGAAGATCAATTACTGCGGAATACACAAGGATTCATTCTATTTTCCATGCACAAAAACATATAATAGACATCATCATTGAATCACAAAAGATTTTAACTATCTTCCATCAAAGAATTGACAATATAGGCTTAACTTTCGTGTTTGTCAAAAGTCTATTCATTATTTTATCAATACTTGCATATCAACTCATGAACGACTTACTTTTGACAACATATGGGACAATCAAGTTCACGGACGTAAACACACATATCCCATAACAGTATTGCAATATATGAAACCATAAAGATTAATACTGCAAAAATCATCTTCCAAACAAGTTTAGAATTTAAACCAATAAGTCTAAAAACATGAAGATGAAAACATTGGACATAGCTATGTGTAATCACAATAATGTCTATTCCAAACACTAGTTATTCTTCTAAACAAAACAAGAAAAATAGAAGATTTACTAGGCAATATAAGAAATCAGAGTTCTTTGAGAACCTCATATCTTTCAATGAAACCATCAAAGAATGTATCACTGATTTCATTTATTCTCTTGACTGTAGATACACCATGTTCATGAGTCAGAACATTAACTTTGCGATCAACCACTCGAGCAAGCTTCCTAGCTCTAGCACAGTCCATTATGAGTTTCTTTTGATTCCGTGTCAGAATATTCTGATTAGCAAGAATTCTGGCCTGACCATCTAGAAGTTGGTATATTTGCAGTTGAAGATTTGCAAACTCGACCCTTGAATCGTTCTGAAAATGAGTTAAATTCTTGACAGAATCATCAATCCAGGAGTTGTGATCCTTTCTTTCAAGCATCTTCTTTAGAACCAGCTCCTGAATTGACTCACATTCCCAATTTCTTTCCTCCATATCAAGACACACAATCTCTTGAGATCTTGCAGAGTTCTCCATAAAAGTTTAGGGATAAAGAAAACACAATATATAAGAAGTATATATGCGTTTGTAAGCAAGAGTAAGAAAACTCCAGTTTCAAAAACCCTAGGAGCTCACGAGAGGAGGTCTCGGACGTTTGTGGACTGTTAACACAAAATCAAACAAAAACAATATACAACATACTTGAGTATTTCCCAATTAATTTCCTTGCACCTCTCAAGTTATAAGCAAGGAAATAAATACCTGATATCAGGTAGTGAGGTGGAAATTAATCCCCTATGATCATTGAGAAAGGATTTTTACATATCATCTGACACTTTGATCTTTGTGCTCTTCGCATTTCTTTGGTTGACTTTCATCCTTGACATGGCGTATTCAACATATCTATCAGACGACTTTCTCCGAGGACTAAATCTAGAACCTCTTGCAATGGGTTCATGAGGGTTGGAATGAATTCGAATCCATTTTTTATACTTAGATTTACCAGACTTATTCTTATAAACATGAGGAATGTGTTCATTAGTGGCATAAGAGTTCATACCATTGAATTGTACATGTTTCCTGTGATGATTTCTAGAGAAGAGATCATTTTTATAAGATTTCTGGTTTTCTGTGGGCATGCGATTCACTGCAGTAGTCGATCGACTATTTGTTCCATTAACAGGGAAGAGAAGCAAACTATGAAGTTTAAAAATTTGTTTCCTTCTGGCAAAACAATGGATTGCATAGTAATTCTTTTTCCCAAAAAAAGTACAGGTTCGTGGAGGAGAAACAACACTTGGAAACTGTCTTGACTCCATAGCCACATGAGGAGATTGTAAGTTAAGTAAACTTTTATTGACTTATACAGAACATCACGAGGATTGGTTTGTACAGATAATTTTCCCTTTAAGACAGATTTTTCCTTTTCCAAGGATTTACACTGAGCATGGGCCAGAGTAAGAGATGCACTTAGTTTCTATTTTTCGACACTAAGTCTGTTGAGCTCTGATGAATGAGTCTCGATCAAACATTTTTCTCTAATTGAGTCTTCCTTAACAATATCCTCAAGAGCACTAATCTTTTCACGTTGTAGAGTAGTTTCTTGGAGAAGTTTCTCAATATTCTTAGAGAAAGATTCAATGATGTTAAGAGATCACGTTATCGATCAAGAGACTTTTCAAATTCATCAATAAGCTGACCATGATCCTCAAAATAAATTATCTCAGCGGATTTTTTGAAATTCTGGTAAGCTACTTTTCAGCTTTTGCTAGAGTGTCACATGTCTCATGAGAGGAAGAACAATCAACATTAGATTGAAAATTCTTTCTACCTCGGGATTCATAAGAATCAACCAAGGAGTAATCCTTTGAGGTGTTTTCAAGACAGTTGGCGTAATCGAAAGCTTTGGGAGACATCTAGGTATGCGTAAAAGAGATCTTGTCCTCAGACTCAGATTGCTACAAACACAGACGTATAAGGTCTTGAACGTGTTTGCCTGCTCTGATACCAATTGAAAAAGCGGGGGTCTAACAACCACACCCAATTTTTCTCTTAGGCAACCTGTATGGACAAACTCCAATATACTTTCTAGAGAATCAACTAGTCGGTCAGACTCAATCCATAGAAAAGTATATCAAAGAGTTTATATCTCAATCTCTCGATTTAAATCTTACTCAAGCAAACTGCGAGTCTCAATTTAAATACTAGAGAGATTAACTTGGATGGTACCGAAGACCAATATCCAAGTGCCAATCAATTTAAATCAACAACCAAAAGGTCGGATATTCTAATTGATTGAACAACACACAACATGTATTATTTCAATTACATAACAAAATATAATGCGGAAAAGAAATAACACAGACACCAGAATTTTGTTAACGAGGAATCCGCAAATGCAGAAAAACCTCGGGACCTAGTCCAGATTGAACATACATTGTATTAAGCTGCTACAGACACTAGCCTACTCCAAATTAACTTCGGTCTGGACTGTAGTTGAACCCCAACCAATCTCATACTGATCCAAGGTACAGTTACGCTCCAACGCCTCTGATCCCAGCAGGATGCTACGTACTTGATTCCCTTAGCTGATCTCACCCACAACTAAGAGTTGCTATGACCCAAAGTCGAGGACTTTAATAAACAAATCTGTATCACACAGAAAAATCTATGGTAATTGATAAATCCGTCTCCCACGAATATACATACGAGTTTTTGTTCCGTCTTTTGATAAATCAAGGTGAACAGGAACCATACTTATAAAACCAGACTTATATTCCCGAAGAACATCTTAGTTTTATCAATCACCTCATAATAATCTTAATTGAAGCAGCGAAAAAAATAATTGCGGAATCACAAACGATGAGACGAAGTGTTTGTGATTACTTTTATATCTTGCCTATCGGAGATAGAAATATCAAGACAATTATTCCAATTGTACTCGTACGATAGAAGATGCAAGATCAGATCACATAACTAGGATCGGTTCCCCACGTAATATGGTAACTACCCGTAATTTGGTGCACATGTGCATAGGATCGGTTCCCCTCACTACTAAGAACTTGTTGCACATGTTCATAGGATCGGTTCCCCTCACTACTAAGAACTTTTTGGACCTCTTACAGGGATTGATTCCCCTCTTACAAAATTTGTTGCACCTCTTACTAGGATCGGTTCCCCTTTCACTAATAATAGTTACTATTTTGTAAGGCATCGACCATACCATCTTGAGTGATTTCTTAAGATCGGTTTTACTAATAAAAGTCATACCAATAACTTAAGACATACATCCATGAATAGTTTTACCAACCAAATAAACACATCACGCATATTGTTTGTTCACAATATATTTGCAATATGAATAGCATTACCAATAATCCTAGCGATTTCCCTTTCGATCCACAAACAAGTTTGTGAAATTACTTCCTTTAAACGAATGTAAACATTGTTTCCTATGATGAAATCTTCACTGCACAATAGAATTTAAACGATTATGTCGATGTCTTATTTACAAAGTTTAATGGATAAGCAATAAACCTCGTATCGTATTCCTTAATACTATGTCTATCTAGAGTTTCATACACAGCTTCGCAGTTTCGTTTTCAATATGCACAACTTGAAAGATACATTAGGGAATGAAACAATTCAAGTCAAATATTACTAACCTCAAGATAAAGGATGATTTTTGTCGTTGTAGCTCCATACTTCTTCACGTCTTCAAGTCTTCAGTAATACTTGTAAATCTCTAATCCTAATACTTTCAAGCTAACCTATACGAAGTTGACCCTAGCATATAATCAAGCGACTCTTTAAATGAGTTTTGATTCACTAAAATATGACAACCAAACTTGACATACCAACGCTTGGTGGGTTCAACCGAGCAGTGCTCTATTTTTTTTTTCTCGGTCAATAAAATTAAAAATAAACGAAAACTGTACATGGACTAGATTAAACTAGCGCTAGCCGTTAGGCCACCACAAGTCTAAACTACTTGAAGCGAAAATAAACCTTTCCAGGCCACTCTACATAGTGGAGAAAACCTGGCCTACCCTCATAAAACTCAAAAATATCTTCAGCCAACAAACAAGCTTGTTTGGCCAAAGCATCAGCTGAAAAACAACCGAGCAGTGCTCTAACAAACTACTTATGGTGGAAAATTTCTATGCGATCTTTTCTTCAATCGCGTGATTTTCAATCACGGGTATATGTTGTTAATGGCTATGATGCTCCCGTTGTGGCAATAGGTAACGCTATTATTCCAAAGAATATTGGCGGATACGATGTTGCTGAGATACTTGCTGCAAAGCAAAACTCCGACGGTTTGAATGCCATCATACATGCCATTACCCCAAATCTTCAGCACTATTTGTGAAATTGCACAAGGTCTAAAGATGCGTGGGATATCTTAGAAACCGTATTCGAAGGAAATACCAGTGAAAAGGAAGCCATGCTTCAAAACCTAAATTCCGATTGGGAAAACCTTCGTATGGCATATGAAGATTCATTTGATTAGTTTAATCACAAAGTGTCTGAAATTGTTAATGCATCTTTTGCATTGGGTAAGACTATTCACGAAAACGACATTGTGATGAAAATTCTCATATCATTTGTCATCTAGATACGATTCTAAGAAGCATGCCATCATTGAGGGAAATAACCTTGATAATCTCTCCAGAAATATGTTGGTTGGGAAGCTTAAGATCTTTGATCACGAACATTCATCAAATCTAAGGATGTTACGTTCAAAGCACTAAAAGACACAAAATTACTTGATAAAAGTAAAAATATGTATATCTCGAGGATGATCACACCGAGACCGATTCATCAGATGAAGATCTTGATAAATCAGTCTCGATGATCATAAGACATTTTAGGGATCTTCTGTTGAAGAGAAGTAAACGGTTCTCCAGAGATAAGCCAAAGGCATCAGTCAAACCTCATAATCGTATTCCTCCTAAAAACAGGGTTCACATATGAAACTGATGACGAGGATATGCCTCAGCACTTTAAGTGTAAAGGTTTTGTCCATTTTGCAAACGAGTGCCCAAATCGTAGAAAATACACTGGGAACAAAGGTCTTGCTGCGAAACTTGATGAGATGTCTGACAATTATGATTCTGATGAAGACAAAGAATCAAGTGTTGCTCTTCTACGTGAAAATGTTTATTTTGATAATTGTAGCAATACATACATCAATCTTGATAATCTTTTAGAAGAGATCCCAATCAAGATGGAAGAATCAATTGACCCTTCTTTTGGAAACTCTTTGTTTAATGTTTCGGGATCTACTTTGTGTCTAGCAGCTTGCGTTTCACAGGTGCATAAAATATCTCATGTGGACAGATTGTTGTTCATCACAGCACAACTTGATTGTGTTGTCTTGTGCATCTTGTCTCATGTGCCTGTTCAAAAGAGACAAGATCTTGCACACCTCAGGCTTTAAAAGAAATTTTTATATTTTTTTAGCTTTGTGTTGTTTGGTTTTTGGAATTCCTCCATATCACCGTTGATATTGAAAAGGACTAAAAGAAGAGGGTTATTATCGACAATTCCACTCTTTATAGAGTTGTGAGCATTCCTTTTTCCTTCCCGGATACTCTTTATATTTTAAGACTGCCTTGTTGAAGTTTGATCGTGAATACAAAACAGTGCTTACATATAAACTCTAAGCACCATGTCTTCGATGGGGAAATATATCAATATGATTGTTAAGCCATCAATCACTAATTCTCAATTGTCTCCAACCTTTAAAAGAAAAGTGTGGAAGCCAAATGATGCTTTCAAACTCTCGGGAAGTTTTCCGATGTTCTTGAAGAGTTGATGTAGGATCATAATATCCAAACAAGGTTCGCAGGGATTAATAAAGCGGTGTCACGAGGGAGTCACAGGAGTAAAATAAGCAGCAATGAATAACCAAACAAAACAATTGGAAGACATGATGGACCCGTCCGCGAGCGAATATTCGTGCGGCTTTACGACCCTTCGCGAAGACATTCCCGAAAATAAAGGATAGCTTAGTCAGTATCACAAACAATACACGAAGAGAGACGACTAGAGCTTGACAAAAGGCAGAATCATGAATTGAGAATGGAAAATATGAGATTGCAAAATAGGAGATCAAGAAGTAGTGTGAGATCAAGTTCAAGGTCTCTTCAAGATGAGCGGAATAGGAGAATCAAGGAAACATTCACAGGGCCGAATGACCAAAGGAAGAATGATCTTGCACGGGAGAGAAGAATTGAATTGAGAAGAAACCGAGAAATTGAGGATGACATTGAGAGGCACTACATTGAACAAACGCGACTAGCTCGCGAGAGAAAGGATAAGTGGAAAATCAAGAGATGGAAGAAGCAATCCAAGTGAATAACCATGACAACCTAGAAAGAAGGAGGGAACAAAATCGTGAGAATCAACACTAGAAGTACGGATGGGAGGAATACCTCCCTAAGTGCAATCTACGCATTAACCAACATCTTTGATGGAACAACTGTTACAACATATCAAAAACTTATATGAGATGTATAGAGAATCATGATGCTATACTACGTAAGTATTTCTCAAGCCTAATAGGAGAAGCACTAAAATGGTTTGAGGGTCTCAAGCATGAACACAATCACATCATTTAACCATTTACAAGCCACATTCCTCAGGGCGCATACATAAGTAACAATTCTTCACGACCCAGTCAAAGGGTTAGAGCTTAAAACGATTGACAATAAGATGGAGGACCATGTGTTAATGGCGGAGGAGTTGAGAAAGATATCTCATCCTCTCATTTGTGAATGCTCTCTTAGAGAGAAAGACAGAGACCAAGAAGAGTTTGAACGAAAGGAACTTGATTGTAGAAACATAAAGAGAATTATTCTCGGGATGATTGATCGAAGGGAAGGCTGAATCACTTTCTAAAGGGAAAGAAAAAGGCCGACATTACCACCACCACCAGATGCAAAGCAGGTGTGAAAAGAAAGGAAACATTTGTGATAGAAGCTCGGAACAAAAAGCTGTAAATTTGAATTGCAACTCTATCGTCCCACTCTTATGTTCAGTGGAGTCTTTGCGAGAGATGCTAACGATAAAGAAAATAATGAAGTCAAGCCGAAATGTCATGAGGTCGATGTAGAAAGTCACAAGAAAGAAATGCCAAAAGAAAGGGTTGGAAGCAACATGGAGAGATGAGCGGAAGAAAGGAAAAAGAGTGGTGGATGCTATAGAAGTAAGGGATCAACATACCTCGCGAGGTGAATGCCTGAAAGCATGCGAATGTTATGATAATAAAGAAGAAGGATATGAGGAACAAAAGGCATAAGAAGTGAATAATCAACAAAAACGAGGAGGAAAAGTAAAGAAGTTGAAGTAATGATGTGCGAGAATCTTCAAGGGTAAATGAAAATTCGGTTAAGAAAGAGATAAAGATACAACAAATGAAATGGAATTTTGAATACCGTTGATATTGAAAAGGACCTCGTTTGCCAAAAGAAGAGGGTTATTATCGACAATTCCACTCTTTATAGAGTTGTGAGTCAAGGAACCACAAGTGCATTCAAGAAGTCGGAGACACAATTCTAGCGTGCACAAACCTTTTATAGGTTTAGAAACCAACCTATATTCCTTTTTCCTTCTCTCGATACTCTTTATATTTTAAGACCGCTTGTTGAAGTTTGATCTTGAATTGCTCTCAAAACAAAGGCTTACATATAAACTCTAAGCACCATGTCTTCTGATGGGAAATATATCAATATGATTGTTAAGCCATCAATCACTAATGAAAAAGAGAAATCTCAATTGTCTCCAACTTTAAAAAGAAAAAGAAGGAATGTGAGGAAGCCAAATGATGTTCTTTCAAACTCTCAGAAGTTTTCTGATGTTCTTGAAGAGTTGAAGCACGCAAGAAAAGAGATTCAATAAATAAAGGCTTGTGTTTTAAGATCATTGGAAATTTAGAAGGCACTGGTTCGACATCATCAGCCAAGAAGGTTTATTGGTATTGACTCCTTTCTCCATGAACCATATGTTCTAATGGATGTTGACAACAATGAGTTCGGGGACGACAAGGAATTTTTCAAAAATCTTAATGTCTAGGAAACTTCTTAAGAGAATTTTTTTTCTTTTTTAAGAAGGATAACTAGGGTTTGGAATAGACATTATTGTGAGTACACATAGCTATGTCCAACGTTTTCATCTTGCAATGTTTTTAGATTTATTTATTTAAATTCTAAAGTTGATTTGGAAGATGATGTTTGCAGTATTAATCTTTATGGTTTTATATATTGCAATATGTTATGGGATATGTGTGTTTGCGTCCGTGAACTATTATTGTCCCATACGATGTCAAAAGTTATCTCTTTCATATGTCGATATGCATGTATTGATACAAGATCGATGAACTTTTGACAAACAAAAGTTAAGCCTATTGTGTCATTTTTTGATGGAAGATAGGTTAAAATCTTTTGTTTACAAATATTATGTCTATTATATGTCGTTATGCAAATAGTGATGAAAATAGAATGAATCTTTGTCCATTCCCATGAAGATTGATCTTCCCTAATCCATATCTTATGTATATACTGTGCGGCTCCATAAGTATTCTTGTGTGAGCATTTCCAACTAAAATAGACTCGTTTGTGGTTATTTTGGTTGTGTATTCCGATTAAATTAATCATGGATTCTCTTGTGATTAGTTTAATTGAGAATTTTGGATACAAAATCATTTTGGTGGTTTTTGGTGTCCCAAGAAATCCTTCTTTTCTTGTAAAAGTAAGGTCGCTCTTGTTTTTGTTTTGGGAATGACATCAAATGGGGGAGAGTTCTTTTGAACTTGCGCTTAATTTCCATATCTTTGTGGGGAGTGCGGCTGTGGAATATTTTAGGGGTTATCTTGTATCTTTATAAACTCCTTGATGAATGCATTTAGCTTCGGCTTTATGATTGTATCTAAACAAAGTTGATATGTACTTTTCTTTGGTCTTGAAGCATCTCTGTGAAAATTTCATTAGGATCCCGTTTTCGTACCTTTGCCAATTTTATTGACAAAAAGGGGGATAATTAATATGTAGTTCACACTACAAATACATATGGTTTTCGGATCATTATGTAAGGAGGAGTGGTTTTCATGTTGAGATGAAAGTATTGACTAAGGGGGAGTGATACATATCACCATAGTATTGTTGTCAAAGTTGTGATACAATTGAACTTTGATGCTGTGTAATAATACTATGATACTGTATAACAATGATCGAGAGCTTTTGTTTTCTCATTGTTATGGCTATGGATCTTCAACAACTATGATGCTGAACTGAACATCTATGGAATCATGGGAGTACTTGGAAAAGACGAAGTTTTCGAGTAATGTTGAAGCACCAAGGAGATCGAGCATGTGGACGAGAAGCTACAAAGTTTTATCTATTTTGTAATCCATATGTATTGATAGTTTCGTCACTAAAATTGACAAAGGGGGAGATTGTTAGAGCATTGCTCGGTCGAACTCGCAAGCGTTGCTATCTCAAGCTTGTTTGTCAAATTTAGTTGTCAAAACTATATGTCTTTATTTCTAGTCTACTTATAGCTAAGTCTCGGACTAGGATAGTTAAGTGTAGTTGAGCTCCAGACTCCATGGCGATCATCTTACAAAGACGAAGAACTACTCAAGGAACCAGTGGAGCTTTATCCGACTAAAAGGTATGTGGAGACTTGAACTTATCTATCACTCAAAAGTCTATCTACTCTATCTCCTACTCTTGAGACAAAAGTCGTATAAGTATGATAGTTTTCATACACACACATTTGCTATTTCGAGCCGAGTTTACTCGCATATCCTTTTCTCGAAATATGTTTTGGTAAGCTTTCGCTTTAACCATTTTTCATCTTTACCCGTGACGAAATTCATGATGACGTTTCAATCTTGAAAATATCTTTGATGACGATAGTTGTGAATAACGACTGTTATAACATTATAGAAGAATGTTTCAATGATTGAAATGTAGAGTTGAGATTACCATCTATGGACATAAGCATATATAGTGTGTTCGCACGTTAGTGTATAAATCCATGTACCGGAAACCAAGTGTGTGCATATGTGTGCATACGGTGTTGGTGAAGGAGACAGGCTAGGTGCGCGTACCCGTACACATAGGGTACTGGCGGAACTTTTTCTCCCGAAAAATTCTGTTGAGTTTGTTGTAATTGCAGGAAATCCTACAATACACACATTACAAGAATTCATAATATCTAACACATATTTAAGATCAATAACCAATCTCTTTATTAATTGAGTTAGAAATTTTACAAGAAGGAAGTGAAATCAAGAATGTTATTGCTACTCTAGACGTTCTCTCTCCTCTAAACTTTCTCTCCACTCTCTAAAAAGATCTCCCCCTTTCATAAGCCTATTCGGCTCTTTATATAGGACATTACATAGTGGATGACAGCTAAGCTGTCCTTTATTTTCGGATTTGACTTGCGACATTCTCGCAAGTGTACAAATATAAAATCTCGCAACACTCCTAAATCTTGCTAGTTCTTCACATCTTTCTCGTGTTCAGGCTATCGTTATCCGTTGCGTCATTTATATTACTCGGCTGCGATGTCTTCACAATGTGTTGTTCATGGATTTCACAAGGGCATTGGTGTTGCGATATTATGATCCTACATCTTGCCTCTTCTCATGTCTTCTCTGCGAAGGAGATAATGTCATGAGAACTAACACTTTCAAAATGCCACAGTTGTTCATTTCTTTCTGCCGACAAGATTCCGTAAATTAAGCATAACCGTTTACACGTGTTAAATTTTCCCCTTTTCACCGGCACTTTAAATGCTAACCGGTCATCATTTTTTGTCTATTTAAGAAGAGATCCATCGTAAAAATGTCTTCTTTCTTTTACTTCGTCTTCTTCATCTGTAAATCTTCTTTTTGTCGTCTGTAATTTTTTCACTGTTCATCTTTTCATAAATCCTCTTCATCTTTCTGCTATTGTTCCCATGGAGCTATCAAGGTTTGTTTATTTTGTTGAAACCGATCTTCTTAAAATTGATTTTATCTACTGAAATTATTTTATTTGATATTGTTCATCTTTAGATAATTCCCATACTGTTTCTGTTTCAGCAAAAACACTTCCAAAGACCAAGTTTACAGTTCAAAACCCTAATGTTCCCAAGAATTCGCAGCAAAAACTCATTGTGAACAAAAGGAAGCCTGCGAATAGCAAAGTATTAAGAAACACTTATTCTTTTAATAACAATATTGTTGCCTCTGTTTCTTATATAATTTGTAATTCGCAGGGTGATGCAAATGTCGAGTGGTTCCCCAAAAAACCTCGCCATCCTAAAAATGTTGAAACAGCTTTTTCATTTCCTTTGTTTAAACTTTCAACACCTACTGCGACATCTTTGCAAGCGGAATCCCCTATTCTCATTTGCGAAAATGTCGCTGCAGATTCATCCCCTGTAACTAATCTTTCTATAAATGAAATTCCTGACAATAACCCTGTTGCGAATGAACCCTTTTCTTCTTCTACTGTCCATGCCTCTTCTTTTAACATTGCCCCAACCTCAGTCATTAACCTTCATCAAATCTCGTCTTCCGATGACATACCTATGGCGAAAGATGATTCAACTCTCCCACCTTCTGCCATCATCGCTTCATCATCTGAATCTCTCCCTTTTACTAAAGAAAATTTAGAAGGGATGGATATTGCTTTCAAGGTTTTATCCGCTCTTCTCGATGATGTCAAGAAAGCTTCCACTGATCCTATCAAATTTGGTGTTTGCGAGGTTGTAAGTAAATATTTTGGCTCTGATAGAATGGTTTCGCAAACATATTTGGAGAAGGAAATTGAATCTTTGAAAAGTAACCTCCAAGCTATGACCTTGAAATGTGACACTCTTCATCTTGAGAATCAAAAACTTCAAAACGTTTCGCTGGATCGTGATAATCTTCGCAGGAAGAATGAGGAATTAAAAGGTGATTTTTTTTTTTTTTTTTTTTTTGTTAAATCTCTACTCCCCTTTTAAGCTCTAAACCAGAAACGAAAAATGGAGATATATCAATTTGAATTCGTCGCCGAGGAAGCCCGAATGGATAGAGATGCTTGGATGGATCAATATAACCAATTAGATAATCTTCATACGTATTTCTCGTGATCAAATAGATAACCTTACCAAGGAGAATGCTCAATTAGTCCAAAAGCAAAATTTATTAAGTAATGATACTTTTTGACTAAAGCTAATCTGGAGTTGGAAACTTTATCAGATGAGAATCAAACCCTATCTCAGGAGAAACGAGTTCTTTTGAATAAGGTGGCGATCTCTTCGCAAGAACTTAGCATTTGTCAAAAAGTATGTAATGATCAAGAACGATCTCTTTGCTCATTGAGAAATAAACTCAAAAAAGTAACATAATCATCTTCTGCGGAGAGAGATAAACTTATTCAAGGTAGATAGCTTTAAGCATAAAAGCAATTCAACTCAAGGATCAATATTCCAAGTTAGAAGAATCCCACACCTCTCTTGCGAAGCAAAACACCTTACTTATTTCTAATGAAAAAAATTTACGATCTCGGCTGAAAGGCTTGGTTGGTGATAAGTTTGACAATGCCATGGATCACTTGGAGAACAGTTGCTTGGCTTTAACTCAATATCTTATCTCGCAAAAGGAAGGTAGTCATAAAATTTGACTGCCTCAACCATTTTTTCTTTGTTAAGTCTTTTTATTATGTCTTATCTTTTTACTTGTGAATCTTTCGCCTATATGATTTTCTTTATTCTTTTTTTTTTGCAGAATCTGAGAAAGATCTTCGCTCCTCTCTTTCTACTTTGGAATCTAACTTCGCCAAGATTCGCAAGGAAAATGCATTACTTGTTACTTCTCTTGCTCGTTCTCGCGATCGGGCAGAAAGAAGACTTGATTATCTCTCTTAATCCAAAGATATCCAAAGTAGGAATCACCAGAAAACACTTCTTCGACAAGTTCATCTTAGGGCTGAAGTTATTGTGAATGAAATTTTATTATCCAGATCTCTATCCCCTGTATCCATCGAGCCTTTGGAAGTAGATGATGATGAAGTCCCTTGTACTCCGGACAGCGATTATCATTATGAAAGTGGCGAAGATTTCGCAAATGAAGAAGAGATTCTTCTAAATGATGAAGGTGTTGATAATAATCCAGATGGAGGAGAAATTGAAACAACCCAAAATGAAGGAATAACTGGCGAAGCTGGGAAAGCTAGTGAGATCGAGAAAGCTAGCGAGAGTGATAAAATTAATGAAGGATGTCCATTATCTCCTTCTTGCGAAAAAGTTGATGTTGAGAGTTGAACTTCTTTTGTAATTTTATTTCTTTAAATCTCTTCACCTACATAACTTCTTGCATATGATGTATTTCAGTCCTCTCTGAGGTGCACTTATTTCTTTATTATTACGTTTATCTACGAGAAAGATAATGGCCATTGTTGAATAATTCCCATACTGCCTCTCATTATCTTTCTTGCAATGGATGACCTGCATAAATGATATTAGTTTTTATAAATCTTTTATTGAATCATGTGGTCTTATTTTGCCTTCCTAGTTAAAGGTCTTATTGCACCACCTCTTGTCATTGCGATAAAATCGCAGGACGTCTTTGCATTTGCATGCAAAAACCCATTGACCTTGCCTTAACCTTTTCTTTGGAATTTTTGTTGCGACAATATGACAGGCCTAAAAATTCTTGCGAAAATAAAGCCCCATGACATTGCCGTCTTGCGACGAAATTGCAGGACGTCTTTACATTTTCATGTACTCTTATCTTTATCTTTTGTATTGTTGCCTCTTCAGGATTGTCGCACAAATATGACAAGCCTAAATTTCCTTGCGAAAATAAAGCCTCATGATATTTGCGTCTTAAGACACTTATCATCTCCCTAATGGAGGGTGCCGCCCTTATCATCCCCCTGGTTGCCCCTACAAGGAGGCATACTTCTGCCATACAAGGATAGCTCCCCCCATCCGGTCTTAACAACAACAAGTTGTTTTCGCATCCTCTTATCCCTTTTGCCTATAGGGCTTATGGTTACGAGACTGCACCCTAAGTGGAGTTTTCTTCGGGCCGAGTGCAACATATGCTGAGACTTGCCAAGAATGGCCGAGACACTTCAAATGCCCTAGGCACTCTTGGCTTAACCGTGTACCTCGGCGCCTTGGTCAAATGCTGACTCCTTAGAAGAGACCCTCGGTCGTCCAACCTAAGTCATAAGCTTATATTGAAAATCCAAGGTACCTCTCTGGATGGGCTTTATTGACCCCAATTCTCCATGACTCAGGTTCCAGGGGCGGTGTAACCTTTTCCCCGAGCCATGTTAACAGTACCCCTTTTATGACGCACTTTAGGTCTTACATTTGCCTCTTGCGAAATTTTGATTTCGCGAACTAGGGTGTACGCCATAGCAGGTTTGCCCCTTTCTGATATGTCATTGATTTTTGATTATCTCTTGTCATTATCTGTGCGAGATTTTCGCATGTTCTTTCTTTATTTTTTGCAATCTCGCAAGGATTCTTTCGCAAGATTTTCATATAAATTCATTTTGCTTCAATCATATATTATTTCGCAGTCTAATCTTTTCCCACAATCTTTTACGGGTAATATCTCTTCAAATATAACCTATTCCATGGTCTACCCAATCTGTGGCCCACATCTTTACCCTCAGGATCCATCAATCTATATGCCCCTGTTCCAACTATATCCTTAATGATATAAGGTCCATCCAATTTTTGCAAGCTTGCCACCACTTTCTCGCTGATATATTGGTGTTTCTATCAGTACCAAATCACCTGGTTGAAATTCGCGTGTCTTAACACGTTTATTATATTCTCTGGCTAATCTTCGTTGGTAATTCTCCATATGCTGTAGAGCTCTTTCTCTTTTTTCTTCTAATTCATCTAGTTTGATTAAAATATTACCCGCACTAAGATTTTTTCTCCTAAGCTTCTCTCTTTGTTGTTGGAATAATAACTTCTGTTGGTAGTACAGCCTCAACTCCATATGTTAAATGAAAGGTGACATTCCCGTAGCTTCTCGCCTGGTTGTATTGTAAGCCCATACTGCATTATGCACTTGTTCACACGATGCTCTATTATGTCCTTCTAATTTCTTCTTCAATATATCTGCGATTTATTTGTTGCTTCTGCTTGTCCGTTGGCCTGAGGGTATAAAGGAGTTGACTTTCCACATTTTATCTTAAATGCATTAAGTAACAGTTCTATATTCTGTCCCTCAAATTATTTCCCATTGTCGGACACCAATTGTGCGGGGATTCCAAATCTGCATATGATGTTCTCAAATATGAATGTAAAAATATCTTTGTCGCGAATGTGTTGTACTGCCTTTACTTCAGCCCATTTTGTGAAATAGTCTCATAGCGACAATCGGATATCTTCTCTTTTGTTCTCTGGTAAGAATGGTCCTACAATGTCTAAACCCCATTTACCAAAAGGCCATACACTTGTTGAAGATGTTAATGGTGCTCCTGGTGCATGTATTTTCTTTCCGTGCCTTTGGAAATCTTCGCAACGCCTTGATATTTGCTTCGCATCCTCGTGCATAAATGGCCAATAATAACCTTGCATCTTCGCTTTGTATGCCAAAGATCTTCCACCACCGTGATTGCCAAAGATCCCCACTATGTAACATTTTTAGTACTTCTTCTCCTTTTTTTCGTGTTAAACATCTGAGTGAAGGTCCATTAAAAGATCTCCGGTACAATATCCCATCCCTTAGTTCATAATTTGTTGCACGGCTTTTTAATTTGTGCGCCTCCAATCTATTTCTTGGTGTTTCTCCTCTTTTCGTATGCATGAAGTTCTGCTCTCCAATCTTCAATACTAGGTATTTTTTCTCCATCTTCTATTATCATTACATCTACCTCTTCTTCTTCTTCTTTATTGATTGATGGTGATAAAAGTGTTTGTATCTTTATGCATCTCGTAGCTGGGTCCGTCATCATACTTGAGATAAAAGCAAAAGCATCTCATGAGTCTGTTATCTTTTCTTGATATGTGTCTCCATTTAATTTTTGGGATTCTCGCTGATAATTCCTCAACAAGTTTTTTGTATTTCTTCATGGATGATTCATTTGTAGTGTATTCTCCTTTTATTTGACAAATGACCAGTTGCGAATCGCAGGTGATTCTTACATTTTCCAACTTCATTTCTTTGCGAATTTCAGGCATGTATCACAGCCTCATATTCTGTCTCATTATTGGTGGATGCAAACTCCAATCTGAAGGAAAAAACCATTTTGTTGCCCTCTGGCGAAATCAAAACAATTCCAACTCCATTACCTTCCCCATTTGATGATCCATACACCAATATTTCCCATCTATTTGGCTCATTAATGGATCTCTTGGATTCCCATGTTCTTCTTCTATATCCATCATTTCTTCCACTGCTTCATCATCTTCTAAAGGAAATTCTCCTAAGAAATCTGCAACAACTTGCGATTTTGGTGAAGATAATATTTCATATTTGATTTTGAAATGTCCTATCTCAGTGCATTCCATCTCTCGACTCTTGCTGATCTTTTGAATTTTTCATTACTTGACTCGATTGGTATTTTTGTCAGCACCCTTATTTCATGCGCCTGAAAGTATATTCGAAGTTTAAATGCTGCATAAACTAATGCCAAAATTAGTTTTTCAATATTTGTATAATTTTTCTCTGCAGCATTGAATGTCTTGCTGATGTAATAGATTGGTTTTTCAACTCCTGCATGCGAAGTTGTCGCAAGATAGATTAATAATTATTCTCCCGGTTCTGCCTTTTGCGAAATAGATATGTTCGTCAGATGTTCTTTTATTCCTTGAAAAGCTTTCTCGTAATCGTCTGTCCATCTAAACTTCGCCCCCTTTTTGAGTATATTGAAGAAATGTTTACACTTATCGGATGATCGCGAAATGAACCTTCCCAGCGAAGCTAAGAGTCCATTTAACTTTTGTACATCTTTTACCGTCGCCGGTGTTGGCATGTCGCGAACTGCTTATACTTTCTCTGAATCAACTTGTATTCCTCTTTTGATACGATATAACCTAAAAAATTTCCTGATGCAACCCCAAAAATACATTTTTCTGGATTTACCTTGATGTTAAAATGTCTCATTTGTTAAAAAATTTCCCTCAGATCTTGGACATGATTTTTTGCTTCTTTATTTTTTATTAACATATCATCTACATATACTTCCAATGTTTTGTGTATCCACTTTGCAAACACCTTTTCTACCATCCTTTGGTATGTTGCTCCAGCATTTCGCAAACCAAATGGCATTTTTGTGTAAAATATAACCCTCTGGGAGCGAAAAAAGCAGTATGCTCCTGATCTTCTTCGGCGAGAGGAGTTTGATTGTACCCTTTATATCCGTCTAGAGAAGATATTCTATCATTTCCTGCTGCTGATTCGACCATTTGTGGAATATCCGATAATGGAAAACTATCCTTCGGACAAGCTTTATTTAAATCAGTAAAATCTATACAAATTCTTATCCCTTTCTTCTTCTTTGGTACTACGACCATATTTGCTATCCACTCTGTATATTTTGCTTGTCTTATAATCCCTGCATCAAGCATCTTCTGCAACTCTTCTTCTATATGAGGATGATACGTTGTCGCGATTTTTCTGATTCTTTGTTTGAATGGCCTTACATTTTGTTAATTTCCAATCTGTGGCATGCCACAGATGGGTCTATCCCCGGCACCTCATCCATGTTCCATGCGAAAATATCCTTAAATTCTCGCAACAGACCAATAGTTTTTTATTCTTCATATGCTTCCATCTTGGTCCCAATTTTTAGTATTTTTGGTTCTTCTTCGGTCCCAACATTCACTTCCTTCGTTGGTTCTGCCGCAGTGTAACTGGCCTTAGGTTCTCCCATAGGTGTAGGTTCTTTTATCTCCTTCGCAAGCTCAGTTCCTTCTTCCAAAATTTCGCTGGGTATCCCTTTTCCTTCCTCTGCTCTTATCATATAAGCTCTAAATTCCTCTTCTTTCTTTGCTTCCTTCGCCAATTTTCTGCGATCTTTTCGCTTCTTTGCACGTCCTTCATATTGTTTTACTTCAATTTGATAGCATAATTTCGCTTTATCGGTTTCCCAACTAATTTCACCAATCCCACTTGGCATAGGAAATTTGATGCATTGATGTAATGTTGATGCTACAGCTTTAATCGCATGAATCCATGGCCTTCCCAACAACATGTTGTATGGTGATTCCATATCCACTACGCATAATGCCGTTTGTGTTTCAACATCTCCCAGCAAAATTCGCACCTCTATTTCTCCTTTTGGTTTTGTTATAGATTTACCAAAGCCATGAATATGATAAGTTGAAGGAGACATCTCTTCATCTTTGTATCCCATTCCTTTGTATGCATGGTAAAAGATTATATTCGCCGAACTCCCCGTATCAACTAGAGTTCTGTTTACCGCCCATTCTTCCATAATTTTTGCTGATTTTTGTTTTTCTTTCTGTGTGGTTACTGTGATTACCAAAGGAGATGTGTGGTTTAAGTTTTCTCTTGATATCTCTATTGCTGTGAATGTAATCTTCTGTTTTTCCCATTCTTTCATAGGTGACGCTTTCTCCGTTGTTACGATTTTCTTTCCTTCAAAATCTCGTTTACGTATTCTCCCTCTGATATTTTCATGAAATTCATTAATCATTATTTTCGTAATCAAACTGCATTCCAACTTTCTATTACGTTCCTTGATTTTGATTTTCTCTACTTTAACCAATTTATCAATCATCTTCTTAATTTGAACAATTTTAACAACAATCTCCAATCTTTAATCTTCACCTGTTTCTAGCGCCATATGTAATTGCAGGAAATCCTACAATACACACCTCATAAGAATTCACAATATCTAACACATATTTAAGATCAATAACCAATCTCTTTATTAATTGAGTTAGCAATTTTACAAGAAGGAAGTGAAATCAAGAATGTTATTGCTACTCTAGACTTTATCTCTCCTCTAAACTTTCTCTCCACTCTCTAAAAAGATCTCCCCCTTTCATAAGCCTATTCGGCTCTTTATATAGGACATTACATAGTGGATGACAGCTAAGTTGTCCTTTATTTTCGGATCTGACTTGCGACATTCTCGCAAGTGTACAAATATAAAATCTCGCAACACTCCTAAATCTTGCTAGGTCTTCACATCTTTCTCGTGTTCAGGCTGTCGTCATCCGTTGCGTCATTTATATTACTCGTCTACGATGTCTTCGCAATGTGTCGTTCATGGATTTCTCAAGGGCATTGGTGTTGCGATATTCTGATCCTACATTTGTAGTTTGCAAACTAGTACACTAGTCACCTCAGGTAAGCACACCCGTACGCTTACTGGCAGAACTTTTCTACCCTAATTCTGCTGAGTTTGGAAACCAAAACCAAGTCAAAATCTGGTAGCTAAGGTACGCATACCCATACGCGTACCCAAGCTGGTTATTTCTCAAATCGGTAGTTCATGAACTCAAAACAATAAATTATAAGGAATGCAATCATTGCAAACCGTGGTTATATTGTTCATGAATTGATTCAAATGAATCAAACTGATTTTGTTTCAATTGTGTCTATGCATAAAGACCTAAGCAATTGAACAACTCTTCAACTAGTTCTTTTGAAGTCATTTAAACTAGTTATGAGAAAGATGAATATGGTTGATATGAAAGTGCTCATATGGCTAACCATTGGTTAACTATTTGTGAACCAACCAAGTGTACACGTTTAGGTACGCTTACTCAAACCTAAAAGAAATACATTTCATTTGTGTGTGACAAGCTAAGTTTCAATCTAACGGTTGAAAGATATTAGCTTGGTTGAATCAGGTTTTCCATCCAAAGGTGAATATTGAATGCTTTGTTACTAAGCTAACATTGATAGCAAACCCTGCTTTGAAAACTATATAAAGGGGAACTCTAGAAAATGGAAAAACTAATCCCCACACCTCCTGTGTGATACTAGTTGGTTTTGCTAGAGTCGATTCTCCTTTAACCTTAGGTTTCTTCTCGAGACCCTGTAGGTTAACGATCTAAAGACTTCATTGAGATTGTGAAGCCATACGAAACTACTTCTCTTGTAGTTGAGCGATCTGATCTTGCCATTTTCTATCGTACAAGTTCAATTATAAGATTGGCTTGAGATTATATCTCCGATAGGGGAAGATAAAAAGAAATCACAAACATCTTCGTCTCATCGTTTGTGATTCCGCAATATCTTGTTTCGCTACCATACTATTAAGATTATTGTGAGGTGATTGATAATTCTAGGCTGTTCTTCGAGAATATAAGTCCGGGTTATCGATTGGTTCCTGTTCACCTTGATTTCTATCAAAAGACGGAACAAACTCGTAGGTTTATCTGTTGGATACATATTTATTTATTATCGTAGACTTTTCTGTGTGATACTGATTTGTTTATTCAAGTCTTCGACTTTGGGTCGTAGAAACTCTTGGTTGTGGGTGAGATCAGCTAAGGGAATCAAGTTTATAGTACCCTACTGGAATCAAAGACGTAAGGAGATCAACTGTACCTTGAATCAGTGTGATATTGATTAGGATTCAACTACAGTCCAGACCGAGTTTTAGTTGTAGTAGGCTAGTGTATGTAGCGGCTTAATATAGTGTGGTGTTCAATCTGGACTAGGTCCCGGGGTTTTTCTGCATTTGTGGTTTCCTCGTTAACAAAACTTTTGGTGTATGTGTTATTTCTATTCCGCATTATATTTTGTTATATAATTAAAATATCACAGGTTGTGCGTTGTATCGATCAATTGTGAAATCCAACCTTTGGTTGTTGATTGGAAATTGATTGATCCTTGGATATTGGTCTTTGGTACCATCCAAGTTTATATCTCTTGTATTTGATAAAGGCTCACAGATTTCTATTTGTTTGAGTATAGATCAAATCGAGAAATGGAGATATTAACTCCTAGATATATTTTTTATTAAGACTGAGTCTGACTATATATATAGTTGATTCTCTTAAAAGTATATTCGAGTTAGTCCATATAGATTGCTAATCGAAATATTGGGTGAGGTTGTTAGACCCCCGTATTTTCAAGGTGTGCGCTGGAGTTGTATGCGATGTGTTTGACGAAATTCCCGAAATGAATTTTTTTTCTTTTGTTCTTTGGTTATTTTATGGACAGAGTGATAGCTACAAATGCTAGCCAGTGAAGTAATAGTTTTCTTATACTTTCTTTTTTTGAATACGAAATTTGTTTTCTTATACTGCCTGCAAGCAAGGTTTCGATTTCTATGATGTTTTGGATTTTGCAACATCCAACACAGATAGCGTGTCCATTACTTGCAGAGATTTATGTGTGTGCTTGCACATAACTATGTCAGAACACTGAACATATAGTTTTTGGTAAATGTATATGAACTCTTATTGTTTGGTGAAGAAGTGAACAACAGATGCACCAAATGTGAAAACAAGATCGAGGGACCTGTACTACGGTATGTTACTATGGGATATAATTTCTATTTTTGTTTCATTACGTAATTCCTTTTTTCCCACTATTCATGGTATAATCAAATACAGACCACCAGAAAGTCAACTATATTCGGGTACCTTCGACAAGAGTACCTTTTTTTTTGTTTCTTCACTTTAAAGTGACATATCATAGTGTCAACACGGTATTTGCTTCCCTGGAGACTGAAGTCAAGCGGTTATCCTCGCCACTGCGTCAAACGTACGTACGATGTGAAAGGGACACCATTGTCTATTTATCTTTACTCCATTGTGTGCACATTTAAGTTCGAAAGGACCTACATTTTGAGTCTGTAATCCCACATCTACAAGACGTTCTTTTAACTTAGCAGGCTCAAAAGTAATGTATTCCTTCGATTAAAAGATGTCCTATTAATTCCATTTGAAAAAGCGGGGGTCTAACAACCTCACCCGATATTTCGATTAGCAATCTGTATGGACAACTCCGAGTTATTTTCTAGAGAATCAACTAAACTCAATCAATAGAAAATACTCAAGGAGTTATTATCTCAATCTCTCAATTTTATTTACTCAAGCAAATGTGATTCGCGAGTCTAATCAAAGAGAGATAACTTGGATGGTACCAAAGACCAATATCCAAGTGTCAATCAATTTAAATCAACAACTAATAAGGTCGGATATTCTAATTGATTGAACTACGCACACCCTGTATTATTTCAATTATATAACAAAATATAATGCGGAAAAGAAATAACACAAACACCAGAATTTTGTTAACGAGGAAACCGCAAATGCAGAAAAACCCCGGGACCTAGTCCAGTTAAACATACATCAGTATTAAGCCGCTACGTACACTAGCCTACTCCAAATTAACTTCGGTGCGGACCGTAGTTGAACCGCAATCAATCTCACACTGATCCAAGGTACAGTTATGCTCCTACGCCTCATCCCGGCGGATACCGCACACTTGATTCCTTTAGCCGATCTCACCCACAACCAAGAGTTGCTACGACCCAAAGTCGAAGACTTTAGCAAACAAATCATCTCACACGTAAAAGTCTACAAGATATATAAATTCGTCTCCCATGAATAAACCTATGAGTTTTGTTACGTCTTTCGATAAATCAAGGTGAATAGGAACCAATCATTAAAACCAGACTTATATTCCCGAAGAACAACTCAGTTTTATCAATCACCTCACAATAGTCTTAATCGACGCAGCGAAAAAAGACATTATGGAATCACAAACGATGAGACGAAGATGTTTGTGATTACTTTTATATCTTTCCTATCGGAGATAGAAATCTCAAGCCAATTATTACAATTGTACTCGTACGATGAAAACAGCAAGATCAGATCACACAACTACAAGAAAAGTAGTATCGGTCTGGCTTCACAATCCCAATGAAGTCTTTAAGTCGTTAACCTGGTTTTAGAAGAAGAAAACCAAAGGTTAAAGGGGAATCGACTCTAGCTTAGCAAACTAGTATCACACAAAATATGTGGGGATTAGGTTTCCCAGTTGCTAGAGTTCTCCCTTATATAGTCTTTCAAATCAGGGTTTGCAATCAATGTTAGCTTAGTAACAAAGCATTCAATATTCACCGTTAGATGAAAACCTGATAAGATACAAGCTAATATCTCTCAACCGTTAGATCGAAAACTTAGCTTGCCATACACATATGTACTTGACGATTTTGGGTTTGTGTAACCGTACCCAAACGTGTACAATAGTTGGTTCAATATTAGTCAACCAAATGGTTAGCCAAATGATAACTTTCATATCAACCATATTCTTCTTCACCATAACTAGTCCAAATGACTCAAATGAACTAGTTAGAAAGTTGTTCAATTGCTATGAGATCTTATGTACTACACAAGACACAATTGAAGCAAAAACGATGTGATTCACTCGAATCGATTCATGAACTATAAAGCCACGGTTTGCAATAGCATTCCTTAGATAATTTAGATAAGTTCACGAACATCGTTTTTAGACATAACCACTCAAGTTCGCGGACTCAAGTTAACCGGTTGGAGTTCACAAACTCCAGCAGAAATTCTAGGGTTCGAGAACTTCCGTCAGTTCGCGGACTGAAACCGAGCTACAACTCCAGTGTAGTTGCAGGAAATCCCACAATACACCCCTCACTATAATTCGCTTAACTAATCCATTGAAAGATGAATAACTAAAAATGTTTATTAATTATTTTCTTAAAGTCACTACACAGGAAGATAGAATTACACTTAAGGATTACAAACACTCTCCAAGTTTCTCTCTCCTAATGACTTAATTTCCAATTCAAAAGAATCTCCCTTACAACAGACTTCTCATCCCTTTATATAGGGTAATACATAGTGAATGACAACTAGGCTGTCCTTTATTTTCGGGAATGTCTCGCGAAGTGTCGCGAATGTATAAGTACTCATACTCGCGACACTTCCTAACCCTCGTCGTATTTCATATCTTCCCCGTCGTCATCCAATGCGTCATTCCTTTTGATTCCTTGCGACTCCCTCGCAGAGTCGTCGTTTATTATCCTCGCGAGTTTTGTACGTTGCGATATAATGATCCTACATCTTGCCTCTTTTTCCTTGAATATTGCTTGAAGAGCATTCTTTAAGGAAAAATCCGTTCCGATGTAATCTTTGATCTTTGTTTGATGAAGGAACGAGCGAAAGAATATTTTTCTTGAAAAGTACGTACTTGCCTCTATTCTTTGGCGAAGTTCCGAAGCTTTGAGAAGTACATATGAAGTATCATTTTTTGCCTCAGGTGTTATGAAAGTGATAAATTTCGTAAGCTCATCTCGCAAGTTAAAAAGAGTGTTGAATCATGAGAATTTTTGCCTCTTGAACTGTCGCGATTATTCGTTTTCCACTAAAAATCTTCTTCAGCATAATTCCGTGAATTTAGTAATGACCGTTTACACGTGTTTAAAACTACCCTTTTTACCGGTGTATTTAATGTTATCCGGTCATAACGTTTTCTTGTCTATTTATAGGAGGATCTTTTGTGAAGAATGCTTCTTTTCTTTTACTTCATCTCTTTCATCGTCCGCAATTGTCTTTCTCTCGCTTTTTTCTTCATCGTCTTCTTCACCGTTTTTCTACTACTTCCTATCTGCTATTACTTCCATGGCATCCAGGTTTGCTATTTTTGCTAAACTCGATCGATTTGTGATTGATTGATTTTGTGATTGATTGATCTTGTTGAAATTATTTTATTATGATTTCTCTTTTAACCTCTTTCTGCCATTTTTGCTTCAGCAAGAACAAACCCGGCACCAAGTTCACCGTGAAGAACCCCCTTCTTTCTTTGGATTCGCAGTCGAAACCCACTTCTCAACAGAACCCGTTCGCAACCAAAGTCCTCTTTGCAAGCAAAATCTACCGCTTCTAAAAGAAAGCCTGCGAATGACAAGGTATTTAAGAAATATTTATCTTTTTTAATAACAATATTGTTGCCTCTGTTTCTTACTTAACTTGTCATTCGCAGGATGATAAAACTACTGATAGAACTCCCAAAAGATCTCGCCAACCTAAACCCATGACTCCCCGATGTTCCTTTTCCCTCCTTTATGCCTTCGTCTCTGTTGCGAAACTATCGCAGGATAATTTTATCACTAATGACAATATTCCTTTGCCTCAACTCCTCATAGACCAAGTTCCTCATAATAGTCCTACTACAAATGACCTTATTCCTTCTCCTATCATCAATGCCCCTGTCATTCCTCCGATCACTACCTTTCCTGAAATCTCCTCTTCCCATGATGTTCCCTTGGCGAAGAATGATTCGTCTCTACCTTCTTCCACCGAGCAAATTCCTCTTCTGCAGAAAATTTGGAAGGGATAGATGTGGCTTTCAAAGTTCTCTCGGACCTTGTAGATGACGCCAAGAAGACTTACGTCGACCTGTCAAATCCAATGTCTGCGAGATTTTAGTAAACATCTTGGTCCCGATAAGATCTCGCAAGCATCCTTAGTTCAAGAAATTAATGTGTTGAAGAGTGATCTCCAAGCTATGATCAGAGATGCAATAATCTCCATCTTTAAAATAAAAAATTTCACAACATCTCGCTAGATCGTGATAATCTTCGCAGGAAGAATGAGGAATTAAAAGGTAGACTCTCGCAACCCTTTTTTTTTTTTTTTTTTTTTTTTTTTTTACGACTTAAGCTCTTGTTCGCCCTTCAAGCTTTAAATCAGAAACGAATAATGGAGATATATCGATTGGAATCAATTGTTGAAGAAGTTCGAGTTGAAAGAGATGCTTGGATGGAGCAATATAATCTTTTAGATAATCTTCATACATATGTTTTGCTGATCAAATAAATAATTTGTCTAAAGAAAATTTTGATTTAGCTCAAAGATCAAGACTCATTAAGTAATGACTTATCTCGCCTCTCTTATTCTTTAACTAAAGCTAATTTGGAGTTGGAAACTTTATCGGATGAGAATAGAACTCTTTCTCAAGAGAAGCGTTCTCTCGTTAAACAAGGTGGCGATCTGTCGCAATGTAATGATGCTTGTCAAAAATTATGTGAAGAACAAGAACAATCTATTCATACCCCGAGAAATCACTTGAAGAAGTTTCTGCTTTGAGAGAGATAAACTTATTCGGGGTAGGATAACCTTGAGTTTAAAAGCAAGCCAATTCAAGGATCAATGTGCCAAATTAGAAAAATCCAACTCTTCTCTTGCACCGAGAATTCCATACTTGTTTCTAATGAAAAAGCTTGCGATCTCGTTTGAAAGGCTTAGTTGGAGATACATTTGATGATGCCATGGACTGTTTGGGGAATAATTTTGCAGCTTTAATTCAAAGATCTTACTTCTCAAAAGGAAGGTAGTCATAATGTTTGACTACCTTAATTCATTTATGTATTTGAACATTCCAAAGATCTTACGTAAGAGTCTTCTTTAATCTTTTCATATGTATTTGTGATGCAGATTCCGAGAGAAAGCTTCGCTCCGTTATGTCTACCCTCAAGTCAGATTATACTAAAGTTCGTAAAGAAAATGGGTTACTCGCTGCTTCCCTCGCGCGTTCTCGCGAGCGTGCAAAAAGAAGATTTGAGTACATGTCTGACTGTAAAGACATAGATAGTAAAAATCGTCAAAAGGAGCTGCTTCGTCAATTTCCCCTCAAAGCTGAAGTCCTCGTGAATGAAATTTTATTGTCTAAATCTCTTGAACCTATTCATGTTGACCCTTTGGAAGTAAGTGATGATGAAATCCCCAACTCCCCTGATAGTGATTATGACTATGAAAGTTGCGAAGATACCGCTAACATCGAAGTTGTCAACAAAGATCTGGCTGATAAAATTTCTGATGAAAATCCACCAACCGGCGAAGGTGAATCTCTTTGAAAGAGTATCCGAATGGAATCTACCGACGGTGAAGGTGGAGCTGATAAAGATATTGAAAAATCTCTACCAACTTCTGTAATCGATGATGTTGATGTAGAGAATTAAACTGTTTTTGTTGCTTCTGTCGAAATTTTCTTTTTGCTTGAAAAGATTAAATCTTTTGTTGAGTAATTCCCTTATTGTCTCCTTCTTCCTTATTTAAAGAATTTTGGATATAATCTTGCAAGCATGTTCGCTTACATTTTTGTGTGATCATTTATGTTCCCAATTAAGGGCCTTACTTTGTCTCTTCTCGTTGCGACAAGATCGCAGGACGCCTTTGCATTTTCATGCAATGGCCCATTGACCTTGCCTTATCATTTTTGGTGGTCTTCTAAGTAAGACCTTCCTAATTAAAGGTCTTACTCTGCCACCCTTTATTGCGACAAGGTCGCAGGACGTCTTCACACTTGTGTGTAAAAACCCATTGACCTTGCCTTATCATTTTTCAAGTATTTTTGCCTCTGCAGGATATTTTGCTTGCGACAATATGACAGGCCTAAACTTTCTTACGAAAATAAAGCCCCATGACATTGTCGTCGTGCGACGAAATCGCAGGACGTCCGCACACTTTCATGTACAGACCCATTGATCTCGCCTTACCCTCGCGTTAGTATTGTTGCCTCTTCAGGATCATTGCACAAATATGACAAGCCTAAGTTTCCTTGCGAAAATAGAGCCTAATGACATTTGCGTCTGTTTTGACACTCTCCCTAATGGAGGGTGTCGCCCTTATCATCTCCCTGGTTGCCCCTTCAAGGAGGCGTACATCGGCCATACAAGGCTAGCTCCTCCCATCCGGTCTTAACAACAACCAGTTGTTTTCGCAGACCTCTTATCCCTTATACCTATAGGGTTTATGGTTACAAGGCTGCACCCTAAGTGGAGTTTTCTTCGGGCGAGTGCGGATGCGCAAGACTTGTCAAGAGTGGTAAGGAAGTTCCATGCTCCCGCACTCTTGACTCAACCGTGTACCTCGGCGCCTTGATCATACGTCGACTCCTTGAAAGAGACCCTCGGTCGCCCAACCAGGGTATAACCTTATATATATAGTTGGGAATCCAAGGTACCTCTTCCGGATAGGCTTTCATGGGCCCCAAGTCTACATGACCCAGGTTCCAAGGGCGGTGTAACCTTTTTCCTGAGCCATGTTAAGAGATACCCCCTTATATGACGCACTTTAGGTCTTACATTTGCCTCTTACGAAATATCATTCGCGAACTAGGGTGTACGCCATAAAGGTTCGTCCCATTCATTCATTCTTTCAATTATGTTTATTCATTCGATCGTTCAATTTTTCTTACTTTTCTTCTTGCGAGATATTCGCGATTTTCTCTGCATTTTATTGAATTTCGCAAATACCTTGCATTGAGATATTTCATCTTGATTCATCTCATCTCACCCCTTTTTTATGGGTAATATTTCTTTAGATACAATCTGTTCCATGGTCTGCCCAATCTTTGTCCCATATCTTTGCCTTCGGGGTCCATCAATCTATATGCCCATGTACCAACTACTTCTTTGATAATATAAGGTCCATCCCATTTTCTCGCTTGACTTGCCTCCATTTTCTCGCCGATAAATTGGTGTTTCTCGCAGACTAAGTCTCCCGGTTGAAACTCACGTATTTTAACACGCTTGTTATATTCTCTAGCCAATCTTCGCTGATAATTTTCCATATGTCGTAATGCCTTTTCCCTTTTTTCCTCTAATTCGTCCAACTTAATTAGAATATTACCTGCACTAAGATTTTTCTCCCAAATCTCTTTTTTGGTTTTTGGGATCACTACCTCTGTTGGGAGCACAGCTTCAACTCCATATGTTAAGCAAATGGGTGACATTCCTGTAGCCTCTCTTCTAGTTGTATTATATGCCCACACTGCACTGGGTACCTGTTCGCACCATCCCTTATTGTGTCCTTCTAATTTCTTCTTCAATATATCTGCTATTGTTTTGTTTGTTGCCTCTGCCTGACCATTAGCTTGTGGATATAATGGAGTTGATTTTCCACACCTTATGTAGTTGCAGGAAATCCCACACTACACCCCTTACTCAGTTTTGCTTGACTAAACCATTGAAAGATGTGTGATCAAGAATATTTATTAATTAATTCCATGAAATGTTTACACAGTACAATAGAATTACACTTGGAAATTAAAGCGCTCTTAAACTTTCTCTCTCCTAATGACTTGCTTCCCAATTCAAAAAGATCTCTCACTTCAACAAACTCATTTAGCCCTTTATATAGGGTAATACATAGTGGATGACAGCTAAGCTGTCCTTTATATTCGGGAATGTCTCGCGAAGTGTCGCAAGTGCACGAATATTCATTCTCGCGACACTTCTTAATCCTCGCCAGGTTTCATGTCTTCCAATTGTTTTGTTTGTCGTTATTCATCGCGTCGTTTATTTTAGCTCCCTGCGACTCCATCGCGACACCGTTGTTTATTAATCCCGCTAACCTTGTCCGTTGCGATATTATGATCCTACATCTTGCCTCTTTTTCCTTGAATATTGCTTGAAGAGCGATTTGAAGGAAAAATTCGTTGTTGTAATAATCCTTGGTTTCAATCGGTGAAGGAACGAGCGAAAGAATATTTTTCTTGAAAAGTACGTACTTGCCTCTATTCTTTTAGCGAAGTTCCGAAGCTTCTTTGTAGTATATATATGAAGTTCCGTCTCCTGTCTCTCCTTACATCTCCTCTGCGAGGGAGAGAATATCATGAGAATCAATATTTTGATTTGCCGCAACTACTTATCTTTATCTGTTTCTCAGCTCATTCTACTATTACACGATTTTGACTATCAAAGTCTTTTCTTGACACGTCTCTTCCACCCGTTTATTCTCGTCCGTTCGTGTCTCTTCTCGCATTAAATGCCCTCGTTTTCCTCAAGAATCTTTTTTGATTTTTCTATATATAGCTTTCTTTTCCTCCTCTTTTCTTCCTTTAATTTCTCTCTGCAACTTTTCTTGACTCTCTCCTTCCGCAATTTGCGCTCCCACTCTTGTAATTCTTTTCTTCATCCCTTCTAACGCTGATCCTAATCTCCAATCTCCCATCCATTCCCATACTGATAATGGCTTTCATTAGTCGTGCATACAAATCTTCTTTTGATGAAGTTCAACAGAAGTTACTCGAGAAGGGTTTTACTCTATCAACCATTCCTGATCAAGAATCTTCATCTATTCTTTCTGCAAAGTTGTTTTCTGATCATCAATGTGATGATCAAAAAATTATAGTCTCGCTAGGTCAGCTTCTCGCGGGACTTCCCATTCCCTTATACAATCCTGAGATGCCTTTATTTTATGAAATCTTGGCCCATGAAAAATTCTCTCGGGCTGTTTATCAATTATGTGGCGATTGCATTCGCCTAATGCTTGAGTTCGCGAACCGTGGTGCTGGCAAAGGATCTTTATACCCTAATACTGTTAGAAACCCCGATTTCGCAAACTTGGAAATAGATGCTGAGAAATACACTGTAGAGAACTTTTTTGAAAATTATTCAGTGATAAAGATGAGGAATGCGAAATCTCGCTGGGGCATTCGCCTGAAAAAGAAGGATAATGTCCTTGAGGATAAATTACTCATGCAAGATATTGATTGGCACCCGGCAATAATACTTCTCTCGCCACTCCAAGGATGAGAAGTGGTGGGTTGTACCCTTGATTTTAAATGGCCCTTACATCGCGGGCTCGCATATTCTTCCCCGCGAATCTCGCAGGATATCATCCTTGGGAATTCAAATGGCCTGATAAGGCAAAAGAGGTATGTTTTCCACTTCAAATCTTGCCCTCGCAACTTTCTTTTTATATTTGCTGAGTTTGTGGAATTTTTCAGATCGCCAAATTGAGAAGAAGCTACAAGGATGATCCGTTGGAGAGTACTCTGACGATACTTCGATCGCTTACGAGTGAAGTAAGAAACACTTCCTTTGTTATTTGAAACAATATTGTTGCCTCTGTTTCTTATCTTTAACCGTATGCGAAGGTTGCCTCTGTTTCTTATCTTTTAATCGTATGCGAAGGTTGGAGTTGAAGAAGCTGCAGCCGCGAAGATTAAAAGTAAGGGTAAAACCGTCGTTCGCAAAGGTAGATCTTCTGCTCCCTTAACTAAGAAGCGAAAGACTCAGTCTTCTTCTCGCCTTAGCTCAAACTCCGAATCTTCTGACGAGGATAACCATGATTCGAATCCCTCTCTCACTAAAGAGATTCCATTGGCCGGTTCTTCTATGGATCAGTTATCTAGCATCTTCTCAGACTCTTTCCAAGGAATGGGAGATGCTCCCCTAGCTTCCCTTTGCGGGGTTCTCGCAAATGTGTGTAATGCTGCTTTACTAGAGGGCAATAATTCTTTCAATGGAGCCTCTAGAATTGTGTCTCCTGACTTCTTGAACGCACTTGGGTCTTTGGTATGCATGTAGTCATATTTCCTTGTTAATTTTAAATTTTTAAATATATATGTATTAACGGTTTTTCTATCTTCTTTCATAGGTTGGAAGAACTTCTTTTATAGTTGCCTCAGATCTCGAGAGAAGACGCAATAATCTTGAAAAGAGAAATTTACAATTGAACAAGAAGACTCAAGAGTTGGAAGTTGAAGCCGCGTCATCTCGCGATAAGATTCAAAAATTAGAAGCCGACTGGACTCCCAAAAGGAGAGAGTAATCACTCTTCGAATTCAAATCAAGAACTTTATGGTATAGTAATTTTCAATTCTCAAATCCTTTTCATGCTATCTTTTATTTTTCTTTGTCTGACTATTATTCTCGCAGACGTATATAATCTCTCCGAAGAATCCATTCTTCTCCATTCATTTCCGAGCCTATGAATGATGATGTCCTTCTTACTCACCTCAATCAATCTCTAAGTAGTTTCTCAAATAAAATTAACCTCCTTTCATTAAAGGATCTTCAATCCAAATATCATCTCTTAGAGATCGAACACGAGATCTAGTTTAAATTTAACTAATCGTTTTAACGAATGTACCTTGATTCCGAGAAGAAAATCAAGACTTTAAGGAAGAAAATTAGTGATCTCATAGATGAGAACGATCGCATTACTAACGAGAGGTGCACGGGCGTTAGCGAGAATCCACAAATCTCTTCTTGGTGTGCAAGTTGAACGAGATGAACTCCTTCATCGAGAATACCATACTTAAAGCGGCGAGAAGAGCAAGTTCGTTCTCTTCTTGTTATTAATAGTGATGATGAATTCGCCTGGGCTGCGAAAGTTTTAGATAATGCCAGAATAACCTAGGTGTTGATGTTAGTCTTCATGCCGAGCATACTTCCTTGATTAAAGATATGATATCCGATAGAGAAGGTTACTTATTATACCTTACCGCTTCTTACTTACGTAGTATTGCTTGTAAATTATTAACTTGTTGTTATTTATTTGTAGAATCCGAGAAGAGACTTCAAGTTAGAATTAGAGAGCTTGAATCGAAAAGAACAACTCGCCAAGAATTTTCCAAATGAGAATTGAAGAACTTGAAACTCGAAAAGAACAAATAAAAGAGTCTCTCCCTTCGCGAGAATAAATATTTCAAGTTGAAGAAACAATTTCTAACGACAGTGGTGAATTTTAATAATGATGCCGTTCGTTTTTTCGCAATGGAGCCATGGAGTATGTTTGTAAGGATCACAATATCCTCTCGCATTTATATCCCCGGCTTTACGAAAAGGTTCCCCGAGAATCTGCTGTCTCGGGCGTTTCGATAGTGAGGCTAGCGAAGAAGAAAATTCGCGATGAGAATAATAGGATCAAGAATCGGATGAAGGAGGAGAATCACCAAAGAGATAATTCTTTTTGTTTTCTTTCACGCTTGTAATATCTCGTACATTTCAATCTTCACTCCTTTTTTTTGGTAGTTCTTCCTTGTAATATAATTGGCCAACATTATTGATGTATAACTCTTTCATCGTAAGATGAATAACAATATTCCATCTTTTCCATTCCCATACTTGCCTCTCGTTATTTATCTTCGATGGAAGATTTTAGTTGTCATCATGTATTTTTTGGATAATTATTTTATTGTTATTGAAATGTATAGTTGCGATGAGGTCGCGAGTACTTTCATAAATTAAGAATCCTATTTATCTCGCCTTATCATCTCGGTAGTCTTTATTTTATCTCTTCTTGTTACGACAAGGTCGCAGGCGCCTTTTACATTTTCATGCAATGGCCCATTGACCTTGCCTTATCATTTTTGTGTGGTCTTCCAAGTTAGACCTCCCTAATTAGAGGTCTTCCCCTCGCCACCTTTTATTGCGACACAAAATCGCAGGACGTCGTTACACTTGCATGTAAAGACCCATTGATCTTGCCTTATCATTTTCCAAGTATTTTTGCCTCTCGCAGATGTTTTAGTTGCGACAATATGACAGGTCTAGATATCCTTGCGAACATGAAGTCCCATGACATTGCCGTCTTGCGACGAAATCGCAGGACGTCCGTACACTGTCGTGTAAAGACCCATTGATCTCGTCTTACCCTCGCGTTAGTATTATTGCCTCTGCAGGATCATTGCACAAATATGACAAGCCTAAATTCTCTTGCGAAAACATAGACTTATGACATTTGCGTCTGTTTTGACACTCCCCCTAATGGAGAGCATCGCCCTTATCATCTCCCCGGTTGCCCCTTCAAGGAGGCGAAACATCGGCCATACAAGACTAGCTCCTCCCATCCGGTCTTAACAACAACCGAGTTGTTTTCGCAGCCTCTTATCCCTTATACCTATAGGGTTTATGGTTACAAGGCCGCACCCTAAGTGGAGTTTTCTTCGGGCGAGTGCAACATATGCCAAGACTTGCCAAGAATGGCCAGGGTAGGTTCATCCATCCCGGCACTCGCTCAACCGTGTACCTCGGCGCCTTGAGCATACATCGACTCCTAGAAGAGACCCTCTGGTCGCCCAAACTGGGGTATAACCTTATATATAGTTGGGAATCCAAGGTACCTCTTCCTGGATAGGCTTTCATGGGCCCCAAATTTTCATGACTCGAGGCTTCGGGAGCGGTGTAACCTTCCCCCGAGCCATGTCGAGAGATACCCCTTATATGACGCACTTTAGGTCTTACATTTGCCTCTTACGAAATATTATTCGCGAACTAGGATGTACGCCATAAAGGTTCGTCCCATTCTTTTACTCATTCACCTTTGTTAAATCATTCAATCATTCATGTTTCATTATTTGCCGATATTTGTTTACGAAGTATTCGCAAAGTTCCATTTCATTTGTTGTATTTTCAATTTTCTTTCGTAACCAATTCTCATATACTCTTGGCTGCGAGATTCTCGCACATCATTGCTTCGATTGCCACTTTTTCTCCTGTTTTTGTTGATTATTCATTTCTTATGCCTTTTGTTCTTCATATCCTTCGCTTCTTTATTATCATAATATTCGCCTGTCTCTAGGCATTCACCTCGCGAGGAATGTTCAGTCCTTACTTCTATAGCATCCACCATCAGTTTTTCCTTTCTCTGCTCATCTCTCACATGTTGCTTCCAACCCTTTCTTTTGGCATTTCTTTCTTCACAAACTTTCTACATCAACCTCGTGACATTGTTGCGACTCCTTCCAATCTCCCCGTATAATACTAATGCCGTTTGGATGTGGAAATTTTATACATTGGTGGTATGTTGATGCGACCCCAAGATTTCATGAAGCCATGGCCTCCCAATCAGCGCATTATACGAGATTCCACGTCAACCACACGAATAAAACATCGCTTGATAATCCTTGAAGAGGTATTCTCATGTGAACCTCTCCCTTTGGCTTGTTTGCAGTGCCATTAAAGCCATATATCTTGTATGTCGAGGGATCAAATCCTCATCCTTTCCTCCCATCGTCTTGTAAGTATGGTAAAAAGAATATTCACAGAACTTAGGTGTCGATTAGGATTCGGTTGATCGCCCAAGAATCTTCTCGCTTCATCATCTTCTCCATCAACCGGTTTTGGGTTAATCTCTAGTTTCACAACCAACGGGCTATCATGTGTTTCTCTTCCTTTTGGCACTTCATCTGCGAGAGAAAGAAATAGTCTTCAGCTGCCACTTTTCTAACTGCGTCGTTCTCGCCAGACTCATTATTTCTTTATCGTTAGCATCTCTCGCAAAGACTCTACTGAGCACATTGTCATGAAAATCTTCGATTGTGCGATAGGAGTGGACGATAGAGTTGCAATTCAAATTTTTAGCTTTTGTTCCAACTTCTATCACAAATGTTTCCTTTCCTTTCGCTGACACTATTCTGTGCATCTCTGGTGGGGGTGGTAATGTCTGGCCTTTTTCTTCTCCCTTTAGAAAATGATTCAGCTTCCCCTGATCAATCATCCTGAGAATAATTCTCTTTATGTTTCTACAATCGTTTGTTTGATGCCCATGGAAGCGATGGTAAGAACAAAACTCATGGCTTCGTCGCCGGTGGTGGTTCCATTCCCACGTTCCAAGGTCTTTGGTACATCTTCCATTACAAGTATAGCTTCCCGGATCTTTTCCACACTAGCATTCGGTGGAGGCATCTTAATCTCTTCCTATACTATTCTGCGACTTCTCTGCCTTGCATGATTATTTTGCCTTCGTCCACCGTAAGTTTCTTGTACATGATCTAGCCTCTGAATCTTATTATTGCTGTTACGGTTGTAGTAGTTCCTTTCTCGTTCAAACTCTTCTTGGTCGTGGCTTCCCATGGCTACTATCTTCCGTTGTCCTCATCGACCTTCCCTCGCTTGCTGTCCTTGCGAAGTGCTCGCCACTCGTATTTATGAATTGAGGCAACAAGCTTGCGTTCGCAGCATTCGAGCTTGTGTTCGCGATTGGATAAGAATTCATTTCATTCTGTCTTTCTTCTAAGGCAATATACTCTTCCTGTAACTCTCGCAGTTCTGCCATCGTGATTGTATTTTTGATTCTAAAAATTTGAATGTATAACAAGTTAGTCGCGAAGAGAGCATTCACAAATGAGAGGATGAGATATCTTTCCTCAACCCGTCCTGCCATTTCGCTACACATGGTCCTCCATCTTATTGTCAACTGCCTTAAGCTCTCGCCAACCCTTTGTTTCAACCCGAATACATCTTCAATGCCTGGTCGTGAAGAGTTGTTACTTATGTATGCCCCCAGGAATGTGGCTTGTAAATGGTTAAATGATGTGATTGTGTTCCTTGGCAGACCTTCAAACCATTTTAGTGCTTCTCCTATTAGGCTTGATGCGAAATATTTGCACAGTATAGCATCATGATTCTCCCACTGCAACATACATCTCATATAAGCCTTGATATGTTGTACCGCACAGGTTGTTCCATCAAAGATGTTGGTTAATGCAGGTAAATTGCACTTAGGAGGTATTCCTCCCATCTGTACTTCTAGCGTAAAGGGATTCTTCGCAGCTTCTGCGATGGCTTCGTCCAATTGCTTCCTTCCTCCTTCCCTTCTATTATTCAGTAATCCTCTCATTTCAGCTAGTTCTCTTAAGATTTGTTCATTTGCCTCAGAATTTGATTCTACTTTGGTCTTTTTAGCTCTGCCTCTCTCCTTCTACGCTCGTGCTGTTTTGACCTTCTTGCTCGTTATTTTCTTCTCTCCTTTCCCTGCGACGCTCTTCTTCGTTTCTTTCTTCAATTCGCACGCCATTATATCGGTTGTTCTCTCTTCTTGGCTGTCTCTCAGCTCTCATCTGCACCCTCTCATATTCTTCATTAATATTTCTATTGGTACGATTTTGTTCCCTCCTTCTCTCTCGGTTGTCATGGTTATTCTGCCGGATTGCCTCTTCCATCTCTTGATTTTCCATTTCTGCTCTTATCCTTTCTCTCTCGCGAGCTAGCCGTGCTTTTTCAATGTAGTGCCTCTCAATGTCATCCTCAATCTCTCGGTTTCTTCTCAATTCTTCTCTCCCATGCAAGATTATTCTCCCTTCAGCAGCTGGGTCATTCGGCCCTTGGAGTTGCATGTTTCTTTGATTTTCCCTATTCCGCTCATCTTGAAGATTTTCGGGCTGAGGAATATAACGATCTTCCATTTCCCCTCTTCTCTCGCCATGCTCTGCGCTTGGATTTTGTGTTTCTCGTTGGTTTTCTTCTTCGGTACTTTCTGTTGGTAAAACTCTCCTTCTTTCTTCCCTAATCGATCTTGAACTTGATCTCACACTACTTCTTGATCTCCTATTTTGCAATCTCATATTTTCCATCCTCAACTCATGATTCTGTCTTGTCAAGTTTGCTCGTTCCTCTGCCTCTAGTCGTCTCTCTTCATGTATCGTTTGTCTCAATCTTTCTAACGCTGCGATTTCTTCGTTTTCTGGATTCATTTCTCCATTCATTCCTTGCTCTCCTCCTCCTTGTCCATTGTTCACCATCTGCTGCTCCTCTTCCCTCTCGTCTTCAGAATCAGACCTCCAAGTATGTACACTTACTCTATCATAATCCACAGCCGCGTTCGCTACTGGGGAGATCGGTGGCTGATTTTGATTTTCTCTATCATTTCTCATATTCATCCTTGACGATTCTCCTGTTTCATTCCTCCTTTCTCCAGCGAGTCTCCCACTTCTTCTTACAATCGTTGGTTGCCCTTGTACGTTTCTTCTTCTAGCCATTTTTCTTTTTCAATGAATTCTTGAGTATCTCTCCAAACCTTTTCTCTGTTAATCCAAATTCTTTCCAATTTCTACGTCAATCTCTGCTCATTCCCTGTTTCTAGCGCATATGTAGTTGCAGGAAATCCCACACTACACCCCTTACTCAGTTTTGCTTGACTAAACCATTGAAAGATGTGTGATCAAGAATATTTATTAATTAATTCCATGAAATGTTTACACAGTACAATAGAATTACACTTGGAAATTAAAGCGCTCTTAAACTTTCTCTCTCCTAATGACTTGCTTCCCAATTCAAAAAGATCTCTCACTTCAACAGACTCATTTAGCCCTTTATATAGGGTAATACATAGTGGATGACAGCTAAGCTGTCCTTTATATTCGGGAATGTCTCGCGAAGTGTCGCAAGTGCACGAATATTCATTCTCGCGACACTTCTTAATCCTCGCCAGGTTTCATGTCTTCCAATTGTTTTGTTTGTCGTTATTCATCGCGTCGTTTATTTTAGCTCCCTGCGACTCCCTCGCGACACCGTTGTTTATTAATCCCGCTAACCTTGTCCGTTGCGATATTATGATCCTACACCTTATCTGGAATGCATTAAGTAACAGTTCTATATTTTGCCCTTCAAATTGTTTCCCATTATCAGATACCAACTGTGCGGGGATCCCAAACCTGCATATAATATTCTCAAATATGAAAGTAAATACGTCTTTGTCGCGGATGTGTTGTACCGCTTTCACTTCTGCCCATTTTGTGAAATAATCCGTTGCGACAATTAAGTATCTTCTTTGTCCTGTTCCCGGTAAAAATGGTCCCACAATATCTAAACCCCATTTTCCAAAGGGCCACACACTTTTCGAAGAACTTAACGGTTCTCCTGGTGCATGTATCTTCTTCCCATGTCTTTGACAATCTTCGCAGCGCCTTGATATTGCTTTTGCGTCTTTATGCATATATGGCCAGTAATATCCTTGCGTTTTTGCTTTATATGCTAAAGATCTTCCGCCGCTATGATTTCCAGCATCTCCACTGTGCAACATCTTCAATATGGTTTCTCCCTCTTCCCTTGTTAAGCATCGAAGTGAAGGTCCATCAAAAGGTCGCCGATAAAGTACACCGTCTCTCAATTCATAATTCGTCGCACGACTTTTCAATTTGTGTGCCTCTAACCTATTTCTTGGTACTTCCCCTTTCATCAAGTATGCTTGAAGTTACATTCTCGGTCTTTATCGCGACATTGCGGTATGTCTTCTACCAACATTGCATCTCGCTTCTTGCTCTTCCTCTTTATTTATTGATGGTGCCGGAAGTGTTTGTATTTTGATATTCCTCGCAGTTAGGTCTGTCATCATACTTGATATAAAGGCAAAAGCGTCTGCATGATCTGTTATTTCTCCTTGATATGTGCCTCCATTTCATTTTCAGTATCTCTGTCTTGACAATTCTTGACCAGTTTCTGTACTTTTGCAAAGATGGCTCATTCGTAGCGTACTTCTCTCATTATCCGGCGAATTGCTAATTGCGAGTCACTTGTAATCCTCACGTTTTCCGGTTTCATTTCTATTGCGAATCGCAAAGCATGTATTATAGCTTCATACTCCGTTTCGTTATTGGTGGATTCAAACTCCAACCTAAAAGAGAAAGCTAATTTATTGCCTTAAAGCGAAATTACAACAATTCCCACTCCATTACCTTCTCCATTTGATGATCCATCCACTAATATTTCCCACCTATCTGGCTCAGTTAGCAGATCTTTTGGGTCTCCATGCTCTTCTTCTACATCCATCATTTCATCCACTGCTTCATCTTCCTCCAAGGGAAATTCTCGCAAAAATCTGCGACAACTTTGTGACTTGGTTGAAGATAATATTTCATATTTGAGTTTACAATGGCTTATTTGAGCATTCCATCTTTCAACTCTTCCGATCTCTTTGAATTTTTCATTACTCACTCGATTGGTATTTTTGTTACTACCACGACAAGAGTATGTGCTTGAAAATATATGCGAAGCTTAAACGTTGCATAGACTAACGCCGGTTAGTTTTTCAATCTTTGAATAGTTCCTTTCGTGGCATTAAAAGTTTTACTTGATGTAATAAATTGGTTTTTCGACTCCGCATCCATTCGCAAATCTGCGCTCAATGCGTCATGCGACGTTGTCGCAAGGTATATTAACAATTCCTCTCCCCAGTTCTGCCTTTTTGCATAATGGATATTTCCATTAGATGTTCTTTAATTCCTTGTAAAGCCTTCTCACATTCGTCTGTCCATTTAAACTTGATCCTTTTTTAGGACGCCGAAAAAATGTTTGCACTTATCGATGATCGCGAAATGAATCTTCCTAGTGATGCTAACAACCCATTTAGCTTTTGAACATCTTTTACTTCGCAGGTGTAGGCATATCGCGAATGCTTTCACTTTTTTCCGGGTCGACTTGTATCCCTTCTTTTGATACGATGTAACCCAAAACTTTCCCGATGCAACTCCGAAGGTACATTTTTCTGGATTTACTTTGATGTTGAAACGCCTCATCTGTTCAAAGATTTCTTTCAGATCTCGTACATGATCTTCTGCTTTCTTACTTTTTATGAGCATGTCATCTACATATACTTCTAGTGTTTTATGTATCCACTCTGCGAACACTTCTTCCACCATTCTTTGATATGTGGCTCCAAAGATTTAAATAAACCGAATGGCATTTTTGTATAGCAATATAACCCTCTTGGAGCGAAGAAAGCAAGTATGCTCTTGATCTTCCTCTGAGAGGAATCTGGTTGTAACCTTTATATCCATCCAAGGATGATATTCTTTCATTTCCCGCCGCTGATTCGACCAGTTGTGGAATATCTGGCAATGGAAAACTATCTTTAGGACAAGCTTTGTTTAAATCAGTAAAATCTATGCAAATTCTTATTCCCTTTTTCTTCTTTGGGACTATAACCATATTTGCTATCCATTCAGGATACTTTGCTGGCCTAATGATCCCTGCATCTAGCATTTTCTGCAATTCTTCCTCTATTTGGGGATGATACGCTGTTGCGATCTTTCTAATTCTCTCGCTTGAATGGCTTCACCCTTTTGTCTATTTCTAATTTGTGGCAAGCTATCGATGGATCTATACCGGGCATATCATCCATATTCCACGCGAAGATATCTTTATAGTCTCGCAAACAAATCAACAGTCCTCTTTTTCCTCATCCGCTTCCATCTTGGTCCCAATTTTTAGCATCTTGGGCTCTTCGCTGGTTCCGACGTTCACTTCTTTCGTCCCTCCGTCGCGACATAACTAGCCTTCGGTTCTCCCATTGGGGTCGGTCCTTTCAGCTCTTTCGCGAGTTCATTTTCTTCTTCCGAGATCTCGCTAGGTATCCCTCTTCCTTCCTTTGCTCTTATCATGTAAATTCGAAATTCTTCTTCTTTTCTAACTGCTTTTGCCATTTTTCTGCGGTACTTTCTCTTTTTTGCTTGCTCTTCATAATATTTCACCTCAATTTGATAACATATTCTTCCTTTATCAACATCCCCTCTAATCTCGCCAATTCCACTTGGTGTAGGAAATTTGATACATTGATGAAATGTTGATGCTACTGCTTTTATCGCATGTACCCATGGTCTTCCTAGCAATACGTTGTATGGCGACTCCATGTCTACTACACACAATGCTACCTGTGTCTCGATTTCTCCTAACAAAATTCGCATCTTTACCTCTCCTTTAACTTTGGTTATGGATTTACCAAAACCATGGATATTGTATGCCGTGGAAATCATCTCTTCATCTTTGTATCCCATCTTCTTGTAAGCATGATAAAACATGATGTTCACCAAACTTCCGATGATCGATTAAGGTCACCCATTCACCGTCCATATTTTCCTTTCCTTTGCTAATTCTTCTCCTTTGCACATATTTACTTGTGATTACCAAAGGAGATGTGTGATTCAAATTTTCCTTAGATATTTCTTTGCTTTGTGAATGTTATCTTTTGCTTTTCCCATTCTTAAAGGTAATGTCACTTCTCTATCTGTAATTTTCTTTCCTTCAAAATCCCGCTTGTGTATTCTTCCTTTGATATTTTCGTGAAACTCATTAATCATTGCCTTTGTGACCGAACTGTACTCCATATCTTTCTCCTCTCCCTCATCTAATTTAACATTTTCTTTTCTCATTTTCTTGATTTAAATGATTTCGATTGAAATCTTCTTTTCTTCAATCCCTGTTTCTAGCGCCAATATGTAGTTGCAGGAAATCCCACAATACACCCCTCACTATAATTCGCTTAACTAATCCATTGAAAGATGAATAACTAAAAATGTTTATTAATTATTTTCTTAAAGTCACTACACAGGAAGATAGAATTACACTTAAGGATTACAAACACTCTCCAAGTTTCTCTCTCCTAATGACTTAATTTCCAATTCAAAAGAATCTCCCTTACAACAGACTTCTCATCCCTTTATATAGGGTAATACATAGTGAATGACAGCTAGGCTGTCCTTTATTTTCGGGAATGTCTCGCGAAGTGTCGCGAATGTATAAGTACTCATACTCGCGACACTTCCTAACCCTCGTCAGATTTCATATCTTCCCATCGTCATCCAATGCGTCATTCCTTTTGATTCCTTGCGACTCCCTCGCAGAGCTGTCGTTTATTATCCTCGCGAGTTTTGTACGTTGCGATATAATGATCCTACATCCAGCAGAAATTTTCGGGTTCGATAACTACGCACGTTCGCGGACTGGGTTGACTGCTCAAGTTCCGGTTTTCACTTGATCAACAAAGTTCGCAAACTTCGGTTCAAGTGCTAAGGACTTATACATATATGTGTTACCACAACAATGTTTATATCCCCAGTGGTTATATTGTCTAAACTCTCATTTCAACTATTGAAACATTCTCAGAGGACGTCATATAGTTGTTATTCACAAACTAGTTTTCGTCAGAGCAAATTCCAAAGTGATTGAAACATAACATGACTTTCGTCACTAGGCAAAGATGAACTTGGCTAAAGCGAAAGCTTTACCAACACACATTTAGAGAAATAGAGAAGCGAGATATACTCAGCTCGAAATTTCACATGTGTATATTCTTAGTCTATATAGTAATACAAATTTTGTCTCAAGATAGGAGATAGAGTAGATAGACTTTTGAGTGATAGATAAGTTCAAGTCTCCACATACCTTTTAGTCGATGAAGATCCACTGGTTCCTTGAGTAGTCCTTCATCTTGTATGATGATTGCCATGGAGTTCTTGAGCTCAACTACACTTTCTATCCTAGTCCGAGACCTTAGATATAGTAGACTAGAAATCAAGACTTTATAGTTTTGATCACTAACATTTACAAACATGCTTGAGATAGCAACTCATGCGAGTTCGACCGAACAATGCTCTAACAATCTCCCCCTTTGTCAATTTTAATGGCAAAACTATTAATACATATGGAATACAAAAAATATATAAATAAACTTTGTAGCTCCTATTCCACATGATCCCAAGTAGTCCAATGATCCCAAAGGTTGTAAGTTTAGCATCATTGTTGTTGAAAATCCGTAGCTATAACAATGAGAAAAGCATTGGTTCTCAATCATTGTTATACAATGTCATAGTATTATTACACAGATAAGGAAAGTCCAATTGCATCACAACTTCAACAATAATACTATGGTGATACTTCACTCCCCCTTAGTCAATACTCCATCTCACATGGAAACCACTCCCCCTTACATAATGATCCGAAAACCATATGTATTTGTAGTGTGAACTACATATTAATTCTCCCCTTTTAGTAAATAAAATTGGCAAAGGTACAAGAACGGAATCCTAATGAAATTTCCGTAAGAGACATTTCATGACCAAAGGTAAATGTGTATCATTTTATTTAGATGCAATCATAAAGCCGAAGCTTAATGCATTCATCAAGGAGTTTATAAAGACGCAAGATAACCCCTCTAATATTCGACAGCCGCACTCCCCACAAATATTTGGCAATTAAGCACAAGTTCAAAAGAACTCTCCCCCATAATATGTCATTCCTGAGGGAACAACAAGAGCGACCTTAATTTCAAAAAGAAAAAAAGGATTTCTTTAGACTCAATAAATGACATACAAGTATGAATTGGAATCCAACAAGAAATATTCAATCAAATTAACCAAAGCGAACCAAGATTAATTTGACTAAATATGCTCAACACAAGTAAACTTATGGAGACTTAATAAATCAATTAGATTGATCACAAGAAAACTCGCAAATAATCTAATTGTCATACTCAACCAAACTAATTACAAGAGTAATCAATTTAATTGGCCACACTCGACATAAGATCATTCTATGGAGCAATGAATAAGTTAATCACAAAAATAACCATCCTAGTCAATCATGCTCAACATGAGAAGAACTTACGGAGTGCTAACTAAATAACCATGCTAGATGATTGATTTAGTTTAAAATACTCAACGTAAAGTACCTTACGGAACACAACTAAGCTAATCACAAAAATAATCAACTTTGGTTGTTTAATGCTCAACATAAGTCACAATACGGAGTTTCACAGTAATACACAAGATATAGAACAGGGAAGCTCAATTATTGCGGAATTCACAAGGATTCATTCTATGTTTCCATCATTATTTGCACAATGACACACAATATACATAATCCTTGAATCACAAAAGATTTTAACCTATCTTATATCAAAGATTGACAATGTAGGCTTAACTTTTGTGTTTGTCAAAAGTCTATTCATCCTTTTATCAATATTTGCATATCAATTCACTAACGACTTTACTTTTGACAAAATATGAGACAATCAAGTTCACGGACGTAAACACACATATCCCATCAAAATATTGCAATATATAAAACCATAAAGATTAATACTGCAACCATCATCTTCCAAACAAACTTAGAATTTTTAAACCAAAAAATCTAAAAACAAGAAGATGAAAAACATTGGATATAGCTATGTGTAATCACAATAATGGCTATTCCAAAACACTAGTTGTTCTTCTAAACAAAAGGGAAACAACAGAAGATTTACTGGACATTAAGAACTCTGTTTAGTAGAAACCGATCATGAGCTAAAGTTCACGTTCGACAACTTCACAGGTTTCGAGATTTTTGAGCTTGTGATTCATCTCAACCGTGTCTTCTGAGAAGATATCCTTGTTGAAAAGTTCTTTAACATGTGTCTTCATGAGACCAAGGTCAACAGTAACCTTTTTCAACTCACTTCTAACCAAATAAAGATCTTTCATTGTATCAACAAGTTGCAGTTTTGCTTTCTCAAAGTATTTAAGAAAGTCATGAACCACTTCAGCAGAGACCATATCCTCATTCTCAACATCTTGATGTGAGTAGGCGTAGTAGCATGAGGCATGGGTACATCATCTTCTACAAGATTTTTTTTCTTCCTTCCTTTCGATTCAACACTGAAACCTTTCTCAAGAAATCCTTTAGCAAAAACACCATGGAGAGATGACGAAGAGGACATTCTTGAAAAACCCAGATTATGAACTAGAGTATGCGTTCGTGAACTAATGTAACTCAATAGGTCGGCTATTTAAAGGTTTCGTTTAGAAGAAGGGTTTTTAGGGTTTCCAAGCTGTAAACTCGAAATGGTAACCCATGTACACATTCGAACACAGTGCACCCCAAGGCAATTAACAGGAAAATAACCAAAAAACATTGCACATACTTTTTAGGCAATTATTGTCAGCAGGCACTAGTTTAGCTATAAACGATAAGAGAAGAGCTCAACTGGACAAAATGCAAATTGCCAAAGTATACCTGACTCTTATACATCTTGCTCAGCAGGACTTTTATGAGCAAGTTCCTAACCTTGTGATTAATTAGCATAAGTATGAGCATTGAGCTCATCTAAGGAATTGTGTCTATGATCAAGTCTCTTTTTCCTTCGGAATTTAGAGAGAGACTCCTTTTGATTTGAGAAATTATTATAAAACTCACTGACATCAAAATGTGATCCACAGTTTAAGTTCTTACCAGAAGAGTCTTGACTTGAGGAAGATGACAACCTGTCAACAATTTCTTTGTAACCTTGAATCATTTTTATCAAGTTATTCCTTATATTGTCATTCTTCCTTCTTTCGCCTGGAATTTTTCTCAAATCAAGAGATACGTTATTTTCAGAAACAACAGATTGGTCTTTCCTCAGACGATGCTTATTAAGACTTTTGTTCTGCTTTCGAACATTTGAGGAACTCATTGAAATGACCTTCATGGTAGCATACACAAGGTACGTATGAAAACCAATGGGTTTAGACATACGAATGTCAGTTACACCTTTGAGAATTAAGTCTAAGGTGTGTTGAAGTTGAACGAGCGAGTTTTTATTCAACTTAGTGTTTCTCTTTTGTCTAACAGAACCTTTTGCTTCGCAAAAGAGACATACTTTCTGATCACACGAGTGATTAGGTAGTTTAGTCTTAAAATTCTCGTCAGGAGCTTTCTTCCTTCCATATGGTGTATAATTTCCTTGATCAGAGGAAACTAACACAACTTTCTTAATTGGAAGGGACTCCATTTTTACTTCTGGTGCTGGAGCATTTTTAGATGTAGCAGAAGTGCTTGGTATATTGGACTGCTTAGAGCATCCTTGAATAGAGAGCTTACTCAAGTGATGTTCTATTTCCAACGTATCCTTTTTAAGGCGTGCATCAAGTATCATACATGAAGAATGATCTTCAGTATTTTCTTTGGATTTGCAGTCTCTTATCATGCCAAGGAGAACACTGACATGTTGTTTCATCTGATTGAGTCTATCGACTTGGATTCTAATAAGATTCGAAATCAACTTACTCTCTTCAGATGTTTCCCATTTATTTTGAGAAATAGACTCTTTTGAATTGTAATCAGAACAACGCATGTCAGGATCTATCTGTCTAACTTGAACACAGGGTTCGTCTATGGTTGAGATAGAGGAATCTTTCTCTTTAATAGAATTAAACGAGACAGAGCTTTTATTTCTGGTGACGCGTTTATCATAGACACTACTCTTGTCCATAGAGTCGGATCGCTTACAAACACAGACTTATGAGGTCTTGAACGTGTTTTCCTGCTCTGATACCAATTGAAAAAGCGGGGGTCTAACAACCTCACCCAATATTTCGATTAGCAATCTGTATAGACAACTCCGAGTTGTTTTCTAGAGAATCAACTAGACTCAATCAATAGAAAATACTCAAGGAGTTATTATCTCAATCTCTCAATTTGATTTACTCAAGCAAATGTGATTCGCGAGTCTAAAAAAAGAGAGATAACTTGGATGGTACCAAAGACCAATATCCAAGTGTCAATCAATTTAAATCAACAACCAATAAGGTCGGTGTTGATGGTGGTTTTTAGCCTAGGGATAAAATCGTAAAAACCTAAACCCTAGTAGACAGTGACGTCACAACATTTAAGTAATAAGCATTTACTAGGCGCATTTATTGAAATCTTTAATGTGTCTGTAAATAATTACCGGGGTATCTTTTTCAATTAGGGTTACGACAAGCCAAACCCTAATTCCCACGTGTGCCAATGGCAAACCATGCCAGCCACACTAACCGCGCCAAAGCATGCCAACCATGCTAGCCGCTCCCCTGTGCCAATGGCAAACCATGCCAGCCACACTAACCGCGCCAAAGCATGCCAACCATGCTAGCCGCACCTCTGTGCCAATGGCAAACCATGCCAGCCACACTAACCAAAGCATACCGACCATGCTAACCGCACCTCTGTGCCAATGACAAACCATGCCAGCCACACTAACCAAAGCATACCGACCATGCTAACCGCGCCCTGTGCCAACGGCAAACCATGCTAGCCACACCTACCGCGTCATGCCAAACGCACCTCGCCATGGCCCCATGCCAACTTAGCCACGCCACCATGCTGGCCTTCCCTACGCGGCTACCAAAACGAAGGCGTGCAATAATCAACGGTTGCCCTTCAATCCCAGGAGCAAATCCTGGACGTCTAAGGTTACCAAACGACCTTTGGCCCAAAACCCTAGCTTGGTCACGCACCTAGCCAAAGCTAGCCATGCCATGCGCCCATGGCAAACCCTTGGACCCACATGCCAAGCTAAAACCGCACCTAGCCAAACCTAGCCATGCCATGCGCCCATGGCAAACCCTTGGCCCCACATGCCAAGCCAAAACCGCACCTAGCCAAAGCTAGCCATGCCATGCGCCCATGGCAAACCCTTGGCCCCACATGCCAAGCCAAAACCGCACCTAGCCAAAGCTAGCCATGCCATGCGCCCATGGCAAACCCTGGGCCCCACATGCCAAGCCAAAACCACACCTAGCCAAAGCTAGCCATGCCATGCGCCCATGGCAAACCCTTGGCCCCACATGCCAAGACAAAACCGCACCTATCCAAAGCTAGCCATGCCATGCACCCATGGAAAACCCTTGGCCCCACATGCCAAGCCAAACCGCGCCATGCCAACCTAATGGCGCCAAGGCATGCCTAGCCGTGCCACCATGATGTCCTTCCCTACACGGCAACCAAAACGAAGGCGTGCAACAATAAACGGTTGCCCTTCAATCCCAGGAGCAAATCCTAGCCATCTAAGGTTACCAGACAACACATGGTACCCTTTGGCCCTAAAACCTAAGTTTGTCCACGCCAAACCATGCCATGCCAACGGCATGCCAACCTAAGCCACCATGTGCCACCATGCGGGCCTTCCCTAGCAAATCCCCCACTACCAAAACGAAGGCGTGCAACAATCAACGGTTGCCCTTCAACTCCTTGCCTCTTAAGAGCAAATCCTAGCCATCCAAGGTTACCAGACAACACATGTTTCCACCTTTGGGCATCAAAAAATCCTAAGTTTGGCCATGCCAAACCATGCCATACCATATAGGTGAGCCACCATGTAGGGAGCCTTCCATACGTTAATGGTTTTATGGAACATCAATTTCATACGTTAACGGTTTTATGGAATATCAATTCCATGCATGCGGTTATCACCTCCTCCCATTTACTTACCCATTTATCCATCCCTTAATGAGACCAAAGTACGTTTTACTTCGACTTGTATAAATAGGTCTTACCTATTTCCACAGAACAACAAGTTCATTCGGGAATATACAACACTCTGAAAATACTTGCTAGCTTACCACTTGTTAGCCTTCCCACTTTTCTGATACAAGTCATAGTAACACAACTACTTTTCCAGAATCAACTATTCTGGTCTTATCACTTTCCTTGCTTCCCTCCCCAAAACCAACCCATTCTCCTCCACTTTGTGACCCAAGCAAGTCCGGAACAACCATTTCTTGGTTTAGGATGGATTTGTACAGATTGATCTCTCGAACTTAAAGTACTCCCTTGTAGTACATTGTTTAGGGTTTAAATTGTTTCTCACCCGTACACTCAAAATTACCGAAATCAACAGAAACTATTTTCACCTATAAACAATTGGCGACCACAGCGGGAGGTTCGATCTTTCGGTTACAATGTCAACTTTCGACCGTCAATCTCATTCTTCGACCCAGACGTTAAGATGGTAGAGGAAGATGATCCACTCCGACTCAGTTACCTGACGACTCGATTATCAGTCATGACGCGACAAGGGATGACTGGGGACTTCCCAGAGGTTAAAAGCAAAACGATTTGCCGAGGGTCAACGGCTCGGTTAATCAGATAACTCAGTAATGACTGGGGACTTCCCACGGCCGCGTTTCTCGTAAAGCTTGGTCCTACACCCGGAAGGTTTACTTTTCATCAGAAGACCTAAGAAACCGAGTAAGTCTTACCTAGACAAAATACATGGTTTGCTTTTTCAAGTTTCACAAGAATAATAAGACCGATAGCCATGTTATGTTTCATCCCATGTCATCTACCAACACACGGTTCCATGGTTTCCCTGGGATGTTTGCGCCACTTTCAATCACAGCAAAAAAAAAACAATTCTAAACAATTCATTCCAAAACAATTCAATCCTAAACATCTCATTTAAAAAGAATAATCCAAAACCGTCAAGGTAACATTTATCTATCAGCCCAAAAAAAAAAAACAAACCAGAAAATCAAAGCCATAAGCTAGGCGTTTCCATTCGCCTTTCATCAGAAAACTAAAAACAAGAAGTTCAAGAGACAGAAATGTATTCAAGGAAAGTTTTCCAACAGCGGCTTGCTCCTCTTAGCAAAGGCCTCCTTTGTGCTATGGAGATCCTCCCTTTTCAACTTCAGTTGCCGGCACAATTTTTTGAATTCTGCTTCCTGCTTCTTCACCGTGTCTGCGGAAGGACCTTCGACTGTTTCGACCAGCAACTTTTCAACCTCAGAGAAACCGTTAACGAACCAAGGAGCATTGAACTCGAACTCCATGCACATATCACGATGAAACCTCCAGCTTGAAATTACATCCTCAGAAACTATGTGACCAGTCACGTTGCGCATGTCGTCGATCGAAGACAAGAATTCCTCCACACGCTTGACCAGCACGTATCGACTAGTAATTTTCTTGGTCGTGGCAATATGACCGTGGCTTTCCCATATCTTAGTGTACAACGCCGCGTGCTTAGATGGCACGCTAAATCCCCCAATCAACACGTGATCCGGGTAAGGAGCCGGATATGGAGGAACAAAGGTAGCGCCTGTAACTACATCAGTAACCGGCGGGGGATCCCTAACAACAATTGTGCAAGGGTTCACATGAGAAATCTCCGTCGTCGGAGTCACAAAAACAATTTCGTCTTTATTGGCATCTGTTTCAAAGCTACCAGGATTGGTTGACACGGCTGGAGACAAAACCGTGTCTTCACCAGTTTCCTTCTCGAGTTCAGCTTCAGAATCGGTATCGCTCTGCGATACCACGGTTTAGACACTCTTCAAAAAAAAAAGGGGGGGCAGAGAGAGGAAGAAGAAGGGCATGGAGAAGACTCACTGATCCGCTTTCAGACCGACTAGAGGAGGATTCAGCACTGCTATCGGAAGAACTACTCTCGCCATCTCTGGACTCTGAGCTTTCATCCTTCTCGGATTCCCCTCCGTCATGGGTAGGCTCAACATCGCCGCTTTCTGTCTCAAGAGGTGTTGCTTTCTGACTACGTGCAAGTTTAGCAAAGGCATTCACACTGCTGAAACCCTGGGCAAGGCACAAGGACAAACACTCAGGAATGAGACAAAGACATACGTAATCCGACTAAGTCAGGAAGAAAATTATACGTACTCGCATGTTGGAAGAGCTATAAGTCGGGAGAGCCTCCAGACCCGACTGAAGACCACCAGCACGGTTTTTTGATCTCCGCTCCTTCACTTGGGGACTATCTGCATTTGGGCTAACGGATTTTCGCTTGGGATCCCTCAGCAGTGGATGTTCCGCTAAAACCGCAGAAGAAGGCTTGCTGCGATGATTCTCTACCACACTTGTTCACGAATCCATGGATAGCAAGAAACTCGTCTTGCCAAAATGTGTTATATTTGGAAGTTGTTGATGGATGTTATTCCGCGAGCAGGAAAGAGAGACTTTTACCCGACACGAGAGCACCAGCATCAAGAACAGTCGACAACGGGATTTCTGAAACGACCGGCTGTCGAACGAGTGGGACCCCCTGGTCAAAACCCATATGCCGAGCCGCTCTATTGATGTTGTAAGAGGTTGCTTTGCAAGATCCTCGGAAGAAAGACGACACATGACCAGAAGTGCAGCTTCGCATGAACACCATCTCTCCGACACTCAGATCCTCTTTGTCAGAAGACAAAGACATGTTTGGAGCGGGAGCAAAGGTAGTGACCTGAGTTATATACCCATGCACCGGAGCCCATGGACGAAAATTAACTGCGTACGAGTTGTCAAGAAGTCCAATCAGGTTCGAACTAGTCTTGGGACGCTTGTTTGACCAGCGCAGTATCCTCGAGCCACCCCAAGACTCGGGAAGTACAACCAACGGTTTCGGGGCATACTTCTCGAAATGCTCCCATAGCCACGCCTGGAGAAAGGAGGCATGAACATACGAATCTACTTTCATGTAGCCGTTCGAGGCGCGCATGTCCGAAACCAGTTGATCCAAGTGTGCATACATAGAACCAAGAAATAGACCGCCAATGGGGAGAACGACACCTTTTGCCAATTTTATGGCAAACTTGATAAGTCCATGTCTTATCTCTTTCTTGCCCGAGCCGTCATCAAAAATATCTCTGGATAGCCAAAGAGCCAAGAACGCTGCAACATGAAGTGTATTGTTCTTCTGGTTCGACTCTAACGTGTCAGGAAACCACTGAGACACCCACCAGTCATAGAAGTACTTCGTCTCATTTTCTTTCCGATCGAATCCTTTTGATTTCGCAACTAGGGCGGCATGCATTTCTTCTTCATTTGTGGACAACTTAACATCAAGGTTTCCAACTACGAGAAGGTTCAGCAGTACAGCCACACTCTCCAAGGAAATAGTCATTTCACCCCATCTACATACGGCCGTGTGGGTGTCTGGACACCATCTGGAAACAAAAGCAACCAAGCCTGGAATATCTTTCCTAATCTGAAGCACTACGGAAGCCGCAACACCATCAACGATCTGCGCCTTGTTTAAGTTGGTTCTTACATGCTCCTGGCTCATCATGAACCGCAACCATTTCTCGAAGGGACGCAACGGACTCACAGAGATTTTAAAGTCAATGGGAGAGGCATGATATTCTCTCCTCTGAAGGAAAAACCTTACTACGTTTCCTGGCCGAACCGACCGGCCTTCTCCCTCACTTTCCGAGCCGGTCAGAAGAATCGACACATAGTTGGGATGGTTTCTCCTAACCGTGGCCGATGTGATGAAGAATTCATCATCTATGTAGTTGCAGGAAATCCTAAACTACACCCCTCACAAGAATCCACACAATCAATCCATTGAAGATGAACAATTATAATTTTTGTTGATTAATTTCTTGAATGTTTACAAGATAAAATGGAAAAGAACTAAAGAAATTACAATCACTATAAACTTTCTCTCTCTTAATGACTTGCTCAACACTCGAAAAAGATCTCCCTCCCAATAGGCCTGTTCGGCTCTTTATATAGGGTATTACATAATGGATGACAGCTAAGCTGTCCTTTATTTTTGGGAACGATTTGCGAAGTGTCGCAAGTGTACAAATGCATAATCTCGTGACACTCCTAGATCTCGCTAGGTCTTCACACCTTTCTTGTGTTCTGGCTGTCATCATCCATTGCGTCACTTATTTTATTCATCTGTGACGCCTTCGCTACGTAACGTTTATGAATTTCGCAGAGGTATTGGTGTTGCGATATTCTGATCCTACATCTTGCCTCTTCTCATGTCTTCTCTGCGAAGAAGAGAATATCATGAGAATTATTATTTTCAAACTGCCGCAACTGTTCATTTATTTCCATCAATCTACCGCCAGGATTCCGTGAATTAGGCGTAACTTCCTACACGTGTCAAAATCTCCCCTTTTTACCGGTACATTTAATGTTAACCGGTCACTTTTTTTTGTCTATTTAAGGAGAAATTCTCCATGAGGATGTTTCCTTTCTTTTATTTCATCTTCTTCATCTTCTGCAACTTTTTAATGCTATTTTTCTTTCTGCAATTCTTCATCGTCTTCCTGTTATTGTCTCTCTGCTACTATTTCTATGGAGCCATCAAGGTTTGTTAATTTTGCCAAAATTGATCTTTTTGTGATTGATCTCTTCTATCGAAATTGTTTTATCCTAATGTTATTCTTTCTCTAATAATTCCCGTGCTGTTTTTGTTTCAGTAAGAATAAATCTAACACCAAGTTCATAGTTCTAAACCCTAATGTTCCCGTGGGCTCGCAACCGAAAATCATCACACTAAAAAAGAAGCTGCGAATAACAAGGTATTAAGAAACACTTATTCTTCTAATAACAATATTGTTGCCTCTGTTTCTTATTTGACTTGTGATTCGCAGGATGACAAAAATATTGATAGATCCCCCAAGAAACCTCGCCGTTCTAAAAATGTTGAATCTTCTGTTTTCTTTCCTGTATTCAAGCTTAAAACTCCTCCTACGATGTCTTCGCAAGATAAACCAATACCTTCTGTGATATCTTCACAGGATAAACCAACACCTCCTGCGATATCTTCGCAAGATAATTCTACTTTGGTTATCTCTGAAAATGTCGCTGCCGATTTTCCTCCTATACCTGAATTTTCTATAAATGAAGTCCCTCAAGATGAACCCTTCTCTTCTTCTATTATCAATGCTTCTACCTCACCCCCAATCATTGACCTTCAGCGGGTTTCCTCTTCTCATGACATTCCTATGACCAAAAATGATTCAACTCTTCCCTCTTCTGTCATCATTACCTATTCTTCTGAGTCTATTCCTCTTACTAAAGAAAATATGGAGGGAATGGATGTAGCTTTCAAAGTTTTATCAGATATCATGAATGACGCCAAGAAGACCTCCATTGATCCCATCAAGTCTAGTGTTTGCAAGTCTTTGAGTAAATACTTTAGTTCTGACAGGATGTCGCAAATGTCTTTAGAACAAGAAATTAAAGTGCTGAAGAATAATCTTCAAGATATGACTGCGAAGTGTGACACTCTCCATTTTGAGAATCAGAAACTTCAAAACGTTTCATTGGATCGCGATAATCTTCGCAAGAAGAACGAAGAATTAAAAGGTATTACACTCTCCATTTTTTTTTTAAAAAAAAAAACAAAAAAAAAAACCTTGTTCGCCTTTTAAGCTTTAAACCAGAAATGAAAAATGGAGATATATCAGTTGGAATCTGTCGTTGAAAAAACTCGAATGGATAGAGATGCTTGGATGGAGCAATATAACCAACTAGATAATCTTCATCCGTACTCTGTTGATCAAATAGATAACCTTACCAAAGAGAATGCTCACTTAGTTCAGAAGCAAGACTCGTTAAGTAATGAATTATCTCATCTCTCTTATTCTTTGGCTAAATCTAATTTGGAGTTGGAAACCTTATTAGATGAGAATGGAACTCTATCTCAAGAGAAGCGAGTTTTGTTAAATAAGGTGGTGATTTCTTCGCAACAACTTGATGTCTGTCAAAAAATATGTAATGAACAAGAACAATCTCTCTGTTCGCTGAGAAGTAAACTCAAAGAAGTCACTGCTGAGAGGGATAAGCTTATTCAGGGTAGAATAACTTTAAGTGTGAAAACAAGCCAACTCAAGGATCAATATTCCAAGTTAAAAGAATCCTACTCCTCCCTTGCTAAGGAGAATACCTTACTTGTTTCTAACGAAAAGAGTTTGCATTCTCGATTAAAAGGTCTGGTTGGAGATAATTTTGATAGTGCCATGGATCATTTGGAGAGTAGTTGCTTGGCTTTGACCCAACATCTTATCTCGCAAAAGGAAGGTAGTCATAAAATTTGACTGCCTCACCCGTTTTTTCTTTGTCTAGTTTTCTTATGATATCCTTTTTTTTGCGAATTCTTTATTTGTATAACTATGTTGTTCTTTATTTTTGCAAAATCTGAGAAAGATCTTCGTTCCTCCCTTTCTACTTTGGAGGCTAGCTATGCCAAGATTCGCAAAGAAAATGCGATTCTTGCCACTACTCTCGCTCGTTCTCGCGATCGGGCCGAAAGAAGATTTGATTACCTCAGTTACTCCAAAGATATCCAGAGTAGAAATCATCGAAGGCACTTCTTCGCCAATTTCATCTCAAAGTCAAGTTCTTTTGAATGATGTCTTATTGTTCAAATCTCTTGACCCCAGATCTGTCGAACCTCTTGAAGTTGAGGATGATGAAATCCCTAATTCTCCCGATAGTGACTATGAATACGAAAGCGGCGAAGATCTCGCTAATGAAAAGGTGATCCCATCAAACAATGAAGTCACAATAATAATCCAGTGAAGGGGGTTCAAAGGGAATGCAACAACCGGCGAAAGTGTGGAAGGCTCGTGAAGTGATAAAATTGTTGAAGATGAAAGAATTAATGTTGAAAATGAACTTCTTTTGTAATTTAATTTCCTTTAGTTTCTTGATCTTCATAACTTCTTGCATATGATGTTTTTTATTTCCTTAAAGTGCACTTTTTGTAATAAATATTATGTTTTCTTTATTGTCTCTTACTTTCTTCTTTGCGATGAATGACCTGCATAAATAATAGTTAATTTTTATAAATCTTTTGTCATATGGTCTTATTTTGCCTTCCTAGTTAAAGGTCTTAATGTGCCATCTCTTGTTATTGCGACAAAATCGCAAGACGTCTTTACACTTTCATGTAAAGACCCATTGATTTTGTCTTATCATTTCTTAGTATTATTGCCTCTGCAGGATAATTTTATTGCGACAATATGACAGGCCTAAATTTTCTTGCGAGAATAAAGCCCCATGACATTGCCGTCTTGCGACGAAATCGCATGACGTCCTTACACTTTCATGTACTGACCCATTGATCTCGTCTTATCTTTGTTTTTGTATTATTGCCTCTTCAGGATCATCGCACAAATATGACAAGCCTAAATTTTCTTGCGAAAATAAAGCCTCATGACATTTGCGTCTTAAGACACTTATCAGCTCCCTAATGGAGTGTGCCGCCCTTATCATCTCCCTGGTTTCCCCTTCAAGGAGGCGTACATCGGCCATACAAGACTAGCTCCTCCCATCCGGTCTTAACAACAACCAGTTGTTTTCGCAGCCTCTTATCCCTTATACCTATATGGCTTATGGTTACGAGACTGCACCCTAAGTGGAGTTTTCTTCGGGCCGAGTGCAACATATGCCAAGACTTGCCAAGAATGGCCGAGACACTTCAAATGCCCCAGGCACTCTTGGATCAAACGTGTACCTCGATGCCTTGATCATACGCTGACTCCTTAGAAGAGACCCTCGGTCGTCCAACCAGGGTATAACCTTATATATATAGTTGGAAATCCAAGGTATCTCTCCTGGATGGGCTTTATTGACCCCAAATCTCCATGACCCGGGTTCCAGGGGCGGTGTAACCTTTTCCCCGAGCCATGTTAACAGATACCCCCTTTTATGACGCGCACTTTAGGTCTTACATTTGGTCCCTGATCGTGTGTCAATCCGTCAAAAATAATTTCACTTTCTTACGCACTAAATTTAAATGAAGCACTAGGTAAGGAAGAGTTCGTATCCACAGAGAGGCGTTTGTTGTTATGTAAATTTCAGTTTCTAAAGTAACCCAAAGTGTGTTTGTTGTATTTAAGAATTAAAAGTAATTGAAAGCAAAGTAAGTAATTTGAGAAATCAATAAGGAGAGAATATTGGTCAAGGGATGGTATCATTCACAAACATGTATTTTCATCAATGATTAGAATTGGTATTTAATCTCGTATTTATTAAAAGTCCTAGGATATCTTGATCGCAAGTATAACCCGTTAATTCCCTGTTTTCATCACAACCACATTAAAAGATGTATATGTGAATTCTTCTGTCGAAAGCAACCTAAAGTGTAAAAGCACAATTAAGTTTAACTCCCTAAGAGCATTAAGATTTATGGAATAAGACTCATCAATGCAAACGAATGTGTAAAAGCACTAGACGCTTTTAACAAAAGTTATGATTCACTTGTGACTAATAGGATGTATCACTACAAGCACTAACCACAATTATGCTACTTAAATCAAAGGATAAACAACTTTTTTCGTATTGAAAACCCTAATATAGCTCTAGAGATGAACACAAATCGGATTGATTCCGACTCAACCTAACAAGTTTTCAAATCTTATAACACTATTAATTGTGAATCACAAACAATAATTACTGAGACAAAACTAATTCATTGAATCAAAAGCATGTTGAGAAATCAACTTTTATCCCATAACCAATAAGATGTTTAGCTACTCATAGCTATGGAGTTCATCATCATCAATATCCAATAAAAAAAGAAGAAGAAGAACAAAACCAAACCCTAGAAGCGTAAACAAAAGTGGCTCTCCAAAAGAATTCCAAGCAAAAAGATATATTATGTGTTGTAGAAAACCTCCCTTTTATAGCTTTTTCTCCAACTTCTAAAATTAGGTCTAGTCTTCAAAGTCCATTAGGTGAGAATCCACCAAGCCCATAAGAGTGAGAAACCCGTGTAAAATACGCCCAAAACGGTCGACGGAAGTCTCGATTGTGGCCGAAATCGGGCCGGAAAGTCGCCGAATCGCTCCGCGACTCAGCAAGTCCGCCTTGGCCACCGGCTTCGGTGAATCGGACGGCTCGGGTCAACGGGTCACCTTGTTACTGAGTTGGAACGAGTCAGCTCGGGTGAGTCAGGTGAGTTAGTTGGCTGACTAGTCTTGGCCTGAACCATTGCAGCCTTGCACAGGCCAGACGCTTGTGATGCACAATGATTGTGCTTCAGCCATGATGGCTGCTCCAAACCTCCACTCGCCCGCATCTTACCGCGTAATCTTAGCCACATTATCAAGCCTGCACTGCCAGTCATACAAACAGAAAAAACATCTTCTTCCATGTGAAAGCACAAAATAAGCTACTACCACCATTTTCACCGTGACATCATTCATTAGCACCAGACTCTTTCCTTTCTCGCCAACCGATTCCACCAACTCGCCATTAATAATTCCAGATCGGACCAGAACAATCTTGGTTGCTTGCCCGAAATCTTCAACCCTTGCACTCCATAACAAAGATGACCAACACCATCCTTGCTCTTGCACTGTAACCACAATTCACCTCATCCCGCCATCACTTATAATTCCCAAAGATCAGTGTCACATCTTAACATTGTCTCGGCTCCAACCTCGCAGCCCTTGCCAGAGCCTTCCATTCCCAGGCCTGCAAATACACACAAGCACACAGCCATAACACCAGCTTCACTGGACTGCAGCTTCATACTTCCCAAGCCAGCATCATCACCACCAGCTACACAACTCCACCACTGCCAGAATTACTAGCCATTTGAACTGGGCCGTAGTCACACTAACTCATCTAAGTTGCAACCTCGATTACTCTCCCCGGCTCACCGACGTAACCCATGCCTGCCATTTCTCTCGTCTTAAGCTCAGGCCAGCCTAGCCCCAGCTCTAGCTCAGCTTAGTGCACCACTGCAATACACTCCATTTCAAGCACAGCAAGCCCTCAACTCAGCTACATCACAGCCTTCCATTTCAGCCTTCCACCGCTAAAATTAGTCACACTTGAGCTTCACTTCCTCAAATTGAATTCCACCAAATACCCTTTTCTTGAACCACAAAGATCACCTGCAGCCTTTATCCCCTTTCATCGCATTTCAGTTGCAAAGCAACACTTGCGCCTCAAAGACAACCGCCATTTTCACCATCTCTCGCCTTGTAATCACTTCCACCTCGCAACATTGGCTCATAGCCTTGCACCATCATCTCCCCGCAAGCTTCCACAAACTAAACTCCATCACCACAGCCCATAAGCTTCAAATCCTCACGCTGCCGCCCGAGCCATTCTCACAGTAACAAACATAACCTTTCATCACTGGCTTCACAAGTTCACCAACAGACTCTGTCAATTCTTGCCTAAAACTCCACAAACACACACCTGCAATCTCTTGTAGCTTACCACCACCACCTGCAATGGCTCAGTCACAGCAAACTTATAGCACCAACACCTTCAAGACCAAATCCCAAACCTGCAACTTCCACTATTTCCTGTGACAGCAACCGTTGATTCCACCATCTCACAGCTGCATTGTCAACACCAACCGCAACCATAGCACCACAGTACCTCATTCAATTAGCTCATCACCCTAAGTTCCAGGATCAATCACCAGTCCCATTAGCCTGCCATTACTTCACCAAATCCAGATGCTTTAACTAAACTCGAATCTGAGCTTTCAATCCATAGCAAACCCATTTTCAATTTCATCATTAACTGCTCCAGAAACAAACTCATCATCAGATTTGAGCAACCACCATCGAATATCTTCCACAAACCCTAAATCACCTCCCCGGTTTTGTGTCTCAATACATTTCCCGAGCATTCACCATCAGAATCATCACCAGCACAGAAACCCCAACTTCAATCCAAGCATCATTACCATCCACAGAAATCATTTCTTTCTCTCGATCTGGATTTCAGGTGGAAACCCTAACTCCTTCTCTCACAGAAACATTCCCATCAAATCACCCAGAACCATATTCGTGTCGATTTTCACTCAACACCCATTCACTTACTTCCGTTTTCCCCCTTGAATCTCTGGTTCTTTCTCTCGATTCACTCTTGAACAGCAGCCAATTTTTCTCTCTTCTCATTTTCAGTTTCAGGTGAAAAGCATTGAATGAACTGAAGGGGAAGAAGAGAATCGATCTGGGTGTAGGAACGGGATTGACTAATCCCACTCGAATGAAACAGATAAGGGGTTACCCAGTCATGACTCTAGGCACCCAGCTGTTCCCGTTAAGGGCTGACTAGCTCAAACATGGCCTGTCGGTTTCATGTATCCGACAAGCTCATCCATAGGTTTTGCTCGTAACTTTCTCAGACGCAGTCGGATTGACTTCAAGCTCTCGCCGTGAGCTTCATATTTCCGTTCTCGCCGCTGCGTTCAGCCTCTCCACATATAGATCGCCTCGTGAGATGACAATTCCGCCCTTTGGCCCAATTTGGATAATTTCTTCTTCTTTTCCTCCGTGCGACTCCATTGCACCTATAAAACTCAAAAGCACGCGTAAAGTACATAATTCACAAGAAAAATAGCAAAGAAAGCATAAACTCTATATAGTAAATACGGTGTATTCTACACCTATCGTGATTCCCCCACACTTAGACTTTGCTAGTCCTCGAGCAAATCAAACAAAACAATAAAATACAACAACTCCGTGTCGCCGAGGCTACGGTCACTTTTAGCATAAATAACAAGCCTTTAAACCCCTAGGTGTCCCTAGTGGACGAGTTATAGTCTCGTGAGGGTTTACTAGAGATCTACCCACAAAACCTATTTTTTCAACTTACTAGTTCTCCGTAATGATAGTATCCAACGCGCTAAGAAGACATAGAGATTCTGCACACTAGTCATAAGAAGTTAGACACATAAATGAACACAATCTCATTCTTAAAAGTTGAGAGAGAGATAACCATCCCTTCTCGACTAAAAATTCGGGTTCGGAGTGATCAAAAGTCTCCACTCTGCCTCACAAGAAAGGGTTTTATGATATTGCACTCAATAATAAATGTACTCTTTATGGGTCACACATGTGTCCAGGTTGGAATGAAGAGAGAATCCTGCGACACGTTGAATGGTAGGAAGGCTTAACCCTCCGAAGTTTTTTGAAAACCCACATCTTTTATATATTTTTGAAAACCCATTTTTCTGACGATCTCTTCGAAAGGAAATCAACCATTTAACGAAGGTGGGAATATGCTTACTTACCTCGTTATCCGTTCAACGTGCAGCTAGCACCACTCTCACAAAGATCCATAGAAACGTCTTCGGTCTTCTATCTGTGTCTTCATCTTCGTCTTCTGGCCTTCAACTCTTGATGATAACTCTCGAACTTCTTAGAATCTCGACAATTTGATTATTTCCTCTAATTCCTTGTCGCTTGAAACTTCATTATAGATATTCCTTCTTTCCATAGGCTTTATTGAAAGAATACAAAAATAAAAACAAACTATACAAACCCAATTTTTTTTTTCTCTTTTTTTTTTTTTTTTTTTTTTTTTTTTTTTTTTTTTTTTTTTTTAATAAAAAATAAAAATAAAAAAAAATAAAAAAATTTTTTTTTTTTTTTTTTTTTTTTTTTTTTTTTTTTTTTTTTTTTTTTTTTCAATTTTTTTTTTTTTTTTTTTTTTTTTTTTTTTTTTTTTTTTTTGAGACAAGAGAAAGTAAAATACAAATAAAATAAAAATAAATAAAAATGTAAGTACAATGCCATGGTGTAAGTACTTTACCGCTTGAATCTTCACAACTTATATGTCTTGATATCATAACTTCTCGAATTCTCATCCTTAATAATTTTCGCTCTTGTATATTAGTCTTCAACTTATAAAATTTCGCTCCCTGTTTTGTTGCTTTACTCAAATCAAATCGCCCATTTTATACCATTGTTTGTAAACCTCGAACGTGCTCAACTTTCCTTCGAATTTGTGATGCTCCTCTTGTTGATGATGATGGTGTTTCTATGGACCTGTTGGTGTAGAGAGATAAGGTGGATGGTGCTAATCGCGAACAAGATCACAAGTGGAATGTAAGTTAGCAATTCGATGTCACCAACATGGTTGATAAAAATAGCACTCAAGAGATCAAAATAGTGCTTCTATGGTGGGAAATTGGACAGCTCACCATTCTCGCCTTTTAATTTACGTATTTGACACACACTCAAAAAGCACAATTTAGACAGTACAAAGAATTGAAGGTTGGTGCCTCACATTATGTAACATGGGTAGTCTCCACTATAGGGGATCACTATTCTAATACCGAATTCAGCCTGCACCTTATTTGCCACTAGCATGGTTAAATCCAACTTTAACTCTCATACAATTAAGAAACCCGATCATGTTCTCTCTCGTCATCTCTAAGTTCAGTCACTATTGTGAGATTCTCGATGTAATCTTAGCGACATGTATACTATGTGACTCTAAAGAACTACAAGTTGGAGTTTTCTTATTCACTAGTTCACAAAAAAGATGAAAAAAAAAAAAATTCAAAAACTTACAACATAAACCACTCCCCCACACTTAAACTTTACATTGTCCTCAATGTAAATTGAATCGTCCAAAGTAAGTCAAGGTGGGAAATCCTAATAAGAAATCAGCAAAAACAAAGGATAAACAAAACAAGAAAAACTAAAAACAAGAAAAGAAATAAATACAAGACAAGAAATACTCATCCGTTGGGTTGCCTCCCAATTAGCGCTTGGTTTAAAGTCATCAGCCCGACTATCTCCTTGCTTTCTATGACTCCTCCAGAGGGAGCACATCCACAAAGTTAACTCCTTCCACCACTTCGGTAGTGAAGTTCTCATAATATGGTTTCAACCTATGCCCATTCACTTTAAGTTCCTTCCCGTAGCTATACTACGAATTTCCACCGCACCATGAGAAAACACATTAGTAACAATAAAAGGTCCGATCCATCGTGACCTTAGTTTACCCGGAAATAAATGCAAGCGAGAATTAAACAAAAGCACTTTCTCGCCCAATGCAAAATTGTTTCCTAGAAATCATGTTATCATGGAATGCTTTCGTCTTTTCTTTGTAAATCCGTGAACTTTCAAATGCATCATTGCGAGCTCCTCTAACTCTTGGAGTTGTAACTTCCTTTTGCTTTCCAGCCCCATCCATCTCCATGTTGCATTGTTTAATAGCCCAAAACGCCTTATGCTCAATTTCCACGGGTAAGTGACAAGGTTTACCATACACAAGCCTAAAAGGAGACATTCCAATAGGTGTTTTATATGCGGTTCTATACGCCCACAAAGCATCGTTAAGTCGCATGCTCCAATCCTTCCTCGTTGGATTCACCGTCTTTTTCTAGAATTGATTTCACCTCCCGGTTAGACACCTCCTGCTTGTCCATTGGTTTGTGGATGATAAGGTGTTGCAATCTTATGCGACACATTGTACTTCCTTAACAAGCTTTGTAAGAACCTGTTTTTGAAGTGAGAACCCCCATCGCTAATTATCGCCTTTGGAATTCCAAACCTTGCAAAAATATTAGCTCGCACGAAATCAAAACAACTTTAGAATCATTAGTTGGGGTGGCTTTAGCTTCCACCCATTTCGAGACATAATCAACCGCAAGTAAGATATAAAAATTCCCATGTGAGTTGACAAAAGGCCCCATAAAATCAATACCCCATACATCAAAAACTTCAATATATTGAATAAAAGTTTGTGGCATTTGATTTCTGACACCTAGATTGCCGGTTCTTTGACACCTATCACAAGTTGTACAAAATATATGTGCATCCTTAAACAAAGTTGGCCAATAAAACCACTTTCAAGTACCTTGTGCGCGGTTCTCTTACTCCCAAAATGTCCTCCGCAAGCATATGAGTGGCAAAAAGACAAGATAGAGTTAAATTCGATTCGGGCACGCACCTTCGTATTACTTGGTCACTACCATGTTTCCATAAGTAAGGATCATCCCATATGTATCGTTCCCTAACCTCTTAAGTTTGTCCCTCTCAAGACGAGACAAGTTCTTTGGGATTTGTTTAGAAACTAAGTAATTCACAATATCGGATACCATGGTTCTCCAAAGGCAATCGAGAAAAGTTGCTCATCCGGAAACTTTCACGAACGGGATAGTCTCCTTGTCCACAGCAAGTCGGCTCAAGTGATCCGCAACGGTGTTCTCATTCCCTTTCTTGTCTTTGATTTCAATATCAAACTCTTGCAAGAGTAAAATCCACCGTATGAGCCTTGCCGCCTCTTTCTTTGTAAGCAAGTACTTAAGCGCTCGCATGATCAGAAAAACAACAACTTTTGTACCAATTAGATAAGAGCGAAACTTTTCCAAAGCAAAAACAATAGCTAATAACTCTTTTTCGTTGGTTGTGTAGTTTTGTTGAGCCTCATTTAACGTTCTAGAAGCATAATAGATAGCATGAGGAAGCCTCCCACACGTTGCCCAAGCACCGCACCAACCGCATAATCACTAGCATCACACATGAGTTCAAACGGCTTACTCCAATCCGGTGGTTTAATGATAGGGGCTGAAATCAAAAGTTCTTTCAAACGATTGAATGCCGCCATACATTTCTCATCAAAGTTAAAACCACATCTTTTGCAATAAGTTACAAAGTGGTGACGCTATCTTGGAAAAGTCCTTGATGAACCTACGATAAAACCTGCATGACCAAGAAAAGAGCGTATCTCCCTCACCGTAGTGGGAGGGGTTAGAGCACGAATAAGGTCTATCTTAGATTTATCAACTTCCAAGCCTTTAGAAGATATTATATGGCCTAAAACTATGCCATGAGTTACCATGAAATGGCACTTCTCCCAATTTAGCACAAGATTTGTTTCAACACATCGTTCAAGGATTAGAGACAAATTGTTCAAGCAAAGGTCAAATGAATCACCAAAGACACTAAAGTCATCCATGAACACTTCGATTATGTTTTCAACATATTCCGAAAAGATACTCACCATACACCTTTGAAAAGTAGCCGGAGCATTGCATAGGCCAAAAGGCATCCTTCTATAAGCAAAAGTACCGAAAGGACAAGTGAAAGTGGTTTTCTCTTGGTCCTCCGGTGCTATCACAACTGATTATAACCCGAATAGCCATCAAGAAAGCAATAGTATGAGTGTCCCGCTAAACGCTCAAGCATTTGATCAATAAAAGGTAAAGGAAAGTGATCTTTTCTAGTGGTGGCATTCAATTTTCTATAATCAATACAAACCCTCCAACCGGCTTGCACACGAGTTGGGACAAGTTCATTCTTATCATTCTCCACCACCGTCACACCCGATTTCTTTGGTACTACTTGTACCGGGTTTACCCACTTGCTATCGGATATGGGGTAGATAACACCCACTTCCAAAAGCTTGAGTATCTCCTTTTTCACAACTTCCATCATGGGAGGATTCAAACGACGTTGCGCTTCCCTAGTAGGCTTTGCATCATCCTCCAAACGAATTTTGTGCATACAAACGGCAGGGCTAATACCCTTGATATCGGCAATTGTCCATCCTATGGCCGTCTTGTACTTCCTTAGCACCCTTAGAAGTTTTTGCTCCTAAATCATTAAGCTTGTTAGAAACAATCACAGTAACTTTTCATTATCACCCAAGTACAAGTACTTAAGGTGGTCGGGAAGAGGTTTCAATTCTAACTTTGGAGATTTAACAATTGAAGGTACAAGCTTTTCATCACTGCATGGTAAAGAAATAAAAGAGATATTATGAGTTTTTGGGCATTCTTGTAGTGAATTGAGATCACCAAGAGCTTCCTTGACTTCATTACCACACTCTACACCATTATCTATGGATGTAGTTAACACGGTTTCCAAAGCATCATCACCGTTTAATTCAAACATTTGTTGTGCCAATGAATCCATAACATCAATGGAGAAACAAGAGTGGACATCGCTAGGATATCTCATCGTCTCGAAAATGTTGAAACGTATTGTCTCTCCATCAAATTCCATAGTTAGCGTTCCTTTGTCCACATCAATTATGGTTTTCGCCGTTTTCATGAAGGGACGCCTAAGTAGCAATGGAAGAGACGAGTCCGGAGCACCTTCATCCATCTCTAACACACAAAAGTCCGCAGGAAATACAAGTTGATTAACTCCGCACAAGAACATCCTCAACAATACCCATTGGGTAGACATTAGATCGATCGGCTAATTGCAATACAATTTCCGCCTTTTTGAGAGGACCAAGATTAAGTAAATTATACATTGACGCAGGCATAACATTAACGGATGCACCTAAATCCAACATAGCTTTGTTAAAAGTTTTGTTACCAATTGTGACGGGAATGTCAAAACTACCCGGATCCTTGCACTTAAGTGGGAGTTTGTGTTGTAAGATTGCCAAGCATTCTCCCCACACTAAGCACTTCATTACCTTTGAGCCTTTGTTTGTTGGTACACAAGTCCTTCAACACCTTTGCATACTTTGGTACTTGCTTGATAGCATCAATGAGCGGTATGTTCACATGGATCTTTTTTGAGAACGCCTAAAATCTCCTTTTCTAATTCCGCCTTCTTAGAACTTGCAAATCATGAGGAAAAGGTAGAGAGGAACATAAGTAGAAACCGAGTTTTAGAGTTAGAAATAGGTACCTCGGAAGTTTGGGGAGAATCTCGACTTTCTCCTCCAAAACAGGTTCCTTGGGTGTCTCCACCTTGCCCGTCCGCAAGAATCTCGAGTTGCACAAGTTGTGTACCGCTCCTCAACGTAATAGCATTGACACCCTTTTTTGGGTTAATAGGCGAGAAGGGAGTTTCCCACTATTTTGCGCCTTCAATTGGTTCAACTCAATAGCCATGGAGCCCATTTGTGTTTGCAACTCCTTAATAGCACTCTTAGTCTCTTGTTGACTCTCTTTGAACATGGTAGAAATACCTTGCATAAAAGTTTGAAGCTTTGAGTCAATATCCGAACCTTGATTTTGCATGGATTGTTGTGCTTGAGGTTGCTGAAATTGTTGCCTCTGCTGGAATTGTTGTTGTTGAGGTTGAAATCCACTTGAAGAGTTGAAGGTAGGTTGTTGAACCGCTCCTTGTTTGTTGGCATAGCTAAAATTAGGGTGATCTCTCCATCCCGGATTGTAAGTGTTTGAGTAGGGATCATACCGTCTTGGTTGATTCGAAAGATCGCATTAGCTTGCTCGTCTTCATAAGATTGAGAAGAAGTTGGTATAACCGGATGCCACTTGTTGCAACATTGCAGTCATGTTTCCCATTTGTTGACGGAAGTTCCTCCACCTCGCTCACTTCACTCACCCTTCTTAGAATCACATCCGAACCACGACTTAAGAATTGTTGTGAGTTCGCTGCCATGTTTTCAATCAACTCTCTAGCTTGAGCCACCGTCTTGCTAACTAGTGCACCACCACCCGCAGCGTCAATAAGATTCCTATCACTTGATTGGAGTCCTTCATAGAAGTATTGTATGATCATAGCGTCACTAAATTGGTGGTGAGGGCAGCTTGCAACCAATCTCTTGTACCGTTCCCAACATTCATATAAAGATTCTCCCACGTTTTGCTTCATTCCGCAAATCTCCTTGCGAATTTGAGTAGCCTTGGATGCAGGAAAATATCTCTCCAAAAAGAGTTTCTTCAACCCATTCCATGTTGTGACACTTCCGGAGGTAAATAGTACAACCAATCCTTCGCACTATCCATTAAAGAGAAACTAAGACCTTCAACATTGCACCATCCGCCTCAACATTTGTCGGAAGCATAGCCGTGACAATGGTGTGGAAGTCCAAAAGATGTTTGTTAGGATCTTCATTCACCATGCCATGGAATTTTGGTAATTCTCTAAGCAACCCCGCTTTATCTCAAAAGTAGAGTTCGTTTGAATACACCCCCTGTTGTGTATCAAGCCTATGAGAAGCTAAGTCCTTGAGTGAACGATTTGCATCACCCATTTCTTCTCCTTCACGTTGTCGGAAAATCTCTTCTCCTACTTCCTCCTCGTGCTCGTCCGTTGTATCTTTACTTGGTTGGAGTATTGTGCCGCGTCTAGTAGCTATCCTGCACCTTGGATAATTCCAATCCTTAGCTGAGATTATGCACCCGCAAACAATTCTCGCAAACAAGTGAGAAACAAGACAAGACCCGAAAAGCAAAGATAAAAGCAGAAATTGTAAAAAGAAACTAAAAGTTTATAACAAGCCGTATGCCACTCACGCAACGTGCGCCAAAAATTTGATCGTGTGTCAATCCGTCAAAAATAATTTCACTTTCTTACGCACTAAATTTAAATGAAGCACAAGGTAAGGAAGAGTTCGTGATCCACAGAGAGGCGTTTGTTGTTATGTAAATTTCGCTTTAAAGTAACCCAAAGTGTGTTTGTTGTATTTAAGAATTAAAATTAATTGTAAGCAAAGTAAATAATTTGAGAAATCAATAAGGAGAGAATATTGGTCAAGGGATGGTATCATTCACAAACATGTATTTTCATCAATGATTAGAATTGGTATTTAATCTCGTATTTATTAAAAGTCCTAGGATATCTTGATCGCAAGTATAACCCGTTAATTCCCCTGTTTTCATCACAACCACATTAAAAGATGTATATGTGAATTCTTCGTCGAAAGCAACCTAAAGTGTAAAAGCACAATTAAGTTTAACTCCCTAAGAGCATTAAGATTTATGGAATAAGACTCATCAATGCAAACGAATGTGTAAAAGCACTAGACGTTTTAACAAAAGTTATGATTCACTTGTGACTAATAGGATGTATCACTACAAGCACTAACCACAATTATGCTACTTAGAATCAGGATAAACAACTTTTTCGTATTGAAAACCCTAATATAGCTCTAGAGATGAACACAAATCGGATTGATTCCGACTCAACCTAACAAGTTTTCAAATCTTATAACACTATTAATTGTGAATCACAAACAATAATTACCGAGACAAAACTAATTCATTGAATCAAAAGCATGTTGAGAAATCAACTTTTATCCCATAACCAATAAGATGTTTAGCTACTCATAGCTATGGAGTTCATCATCATCAATATTCAATAATAAAACAAAGAAGAAGAAGAACAAAACCAAACCCTAGAAGCGTAAACAAAAGTGGCTCTCCAAAAGAATTCCAAGCAAAAAGATATCTTGTGTGTTGTAGAAAACCTCCCTTTTATAGCTTTTTCTCCAACTTCTAAAATTAGGTCTAGTCTTCAAAGTCCATTAGGTGAGAATCCACCAAGCCCACAAGAGTGAGAAACCCGTGTAGAAAATACGCCCCAAAAACGGTCGTCGGAAGTCTGGGATTGTGGCTTAAATCGCCGGAAAGTCGCCGGAAATCGGCCCGGTGACGAGCAAAGTCCGCCTGGTCACCGGTTCAGTGAATCGGATCGGCCGGGTCAACGGGTCAATTCGGTTATCGAGTTGGAACGAGTCGCCTCGGGTGAGTCGGGTGAGTTAGTTGGTCGACTAGTCTTGGCTCAACCATTGCAGCCTTTGCAGGCGTACGCTTGTGATGCAACAATGATTGTGCTTCAGCCATGATGGCTGCTCCAAACCTCCACTCACCTGCATCTTACCGCCAGAATCTTAGCCACATTATCAAGCCTCGCACTGCTCACCATACAAAGAGTAAAAAACATCTTCTTCCATGTGAAAGCACAATACACTACCACCATTTTCACCGGACATCATTCATTAGCACCAGCTTCTTTCCTTTCTCGCAACTGATTCCACCAACTCGCCATTAATAATTCCAGATCAGACCTCAGAATAATCTTGGTTGCTTGCACAAATCTTCAACCCCATTGCGACCCATAACAAAGATGACCAACACCATCCTTGCTCTTGCACCAGAACCACAATTCACCTCATCCTGCCATCACTTATAATTCCCCAGCATCAGGTCACATCTTAACATTGTCTCGGCTCCAACCTGCAGCCCTTGCCAGAGCCTTCCATTCCCAGGCCTGCAAATACACACAAGCACACAGCCATAACACCAGCTTCACTGGACTGCAGCTTCATACTTCCCAAGCCAGCATCATCACCACCAAATTACACAACTCCACCACAGCTGAATTACTAGCCATTTGAACTGGGCGAGTCACACTAACTCATCTAAGTTGCAACCTCAGTGCTACCTCCCTGGCTCACTGACAGAACCCATGCCTGCCATTTCTCTGTCTTAAGCTCAAGGCACCTAGCTCACTAGTGCACCACTGCAATACACTCCATTTCAAGCACAAGAAGCTCCTCAACTCAGCTGCATCACAGCCTTCCATTTCAGTTCCACTGCTAAAATTAGTCACACTTGAGCTTCACTTCCTCAAATTGAATTCCACCAAATACCCCTTCTTGAACCACACAGCATCACCTGCAGCTTTATCCCCTTTCACTGCATTTCAGTTGCAAAGCAACACTTGCAGTTCAGCACAACTGCCATTTTCACCATCTCTGCCTTGTAATCACTTCCACCTGCAACATTGGCTCATAGCCTTGCACCATCATCTCCCTGGCAAGCTTCCACAGCTCAACTCCATCAGTCACAGTTCCATAAGATTCAAATCCTCATCAGTGCTGCCCTGAGCCATTCTGTCACACAGTACACAATGCATAACCTTTCATCACTGGCTTCACAAGTTCACCAACAGACTCTGTCAATTCTTGCCTAAAACTCCACAAACACACACCTGCAATCTCTTGTAGCTTACCACCACCACCTGCAATGGCTCAGTCACAGCAAGCTTATAGCACCAACACCTTCAAGACCAAATCCCAAACCTGCAACTTCCACTATTTCCTGTGACAGCAACCGTTGATTCCACCATCTCACAGCTGCATTGTCAACACCAACCGCAACCATAGCACCACAGAACCTCATTCAATTAGCTCATCACCCTGAGTTCCAGGATCAATCACCAAATCCCATTAGCCTCGCCATTACTTCACCAAATCCGTATGCTTTAACTAAACTCGAATCTGAGCTTTCAATCCATAGCAAACCCATTTTCAATTTCATCATTAACTGCTCCAGAAACAAACTCATCATCAGATATGAGCAGAACCACCACTGAATATCTTCCACAAACCCTAAATCACCTCCTGGTTTTGTGTCTCAATACATTTCCTCCCTGAGCATTCACCATTAGAATCATCACCAGCACAGAAACCCCAACTTCAATCCAAGCATCATTACCATCCACAGAAATCATTTCTTTCTCTCGATCTGGATTTCAGGTGGAAACCCTAACTCCTTCTCTCACAGAAACATTCCCATCAAATCACCCAGAACCATATTCGTGTCGATTTTCACTCAACACCCATTCACTTACTTCCGTTTTCCCCCTTGAATCTCTGGTTCTTTCCCTCGATTCACTCTTGAACAGCAGCCAATTTTTCTCTCTTCTCATTTTCAGTTTCAGGTGAAAAGCATTGAATGAACTGAAGGGGAAGAAGAGAATCGATATGGGGTGTAGGAACGGGATTGACTAATCCCACTCAAATTAAATAGATAAGGGGTTACCCAGACATGACTCTAGGCACCCAGCTGTTCCTGTTAAGGGCTAACTAGCTCAAACATGGCCTGTCGGTTTCATGTATCCGACAAGCTCATCCATAGGTTTTGCTCAGAATTTCTCGCACGCAGTCGGATTGACTTCAAGCTCTCGCCGTGAGCTTCATATTTCCGTTCTCGCCGCTGCGTTTCAGCCTGCTCCACATATAGCTCGCCCCGTGAGATGACAATTCCGCCTTTGGCCCAATTTGGATAATTTCTTCTTTTTCCTCCGTGCGACTCCATTGCACCTATAAAACTCAAAAGCACGCGTAAAGTACATAATTCACAAGAAAAATAGCAAAGAAAGCATAAACTCTATATAGTAAATACGGTGTATTCTACACCTATCAGTCCCATTCTGATATGTAGTTACAAGAAATCCTACACTACACCCCTCACAAGAATCCACACAATCAATCCATTGAAGATGAACAATTATAATTTTTGTTGATTAATTTCTTGAATGTTTACAAGATAAAATGGAAAAGAACTAAAGAAATTACAATCACTATAAACTTTCTCTCTCTTAATGACTTGCTCAACACTCGAAAAAGATCTCCCTCCCAATAGGCATGTTCGGCTCTTTATATAGGGTATTACATAATGGATGACAGCTAAGCTGTCCTTTATTTTCGGGAACGATTTGCGAAGTGTCGCAAGTGTACAAATGCATAATCTCGCGACACTCCTAGATCTTGCTAGGTCTTCACACCTTTCTTGTGTTCTGGTTATCATCATCCATTGCGTCACTTATTTTATTCATCTGCGACGCCTTCGCTACGTAACGTTTATGAATTTCGCAGAGGTATTGGTGTTGCGATATTCTGATCCTACAATCTACGTTTGGTTTGGAATTGCAAACGTCTTTCGGTACAACAGAACTTTCCTCAAGTGACATCATAATGAAGATTCTCTCACCTTCCAAACAACTACAATGGAACAATGCGAAGAGAAATTATTACAGAAAGTGCACGAAAATTATTTTTCACCCAAGACGCCAGCCAGTTTGTTTCAGGGCCGTACCCTGCATCATAAAATTCTTGTCCAACCAAGGAGGTGTGCCCCACCATGGGAACCATACACACGACTACACCAAAACAAGGAGAAAACCCTAAAAACTAGGTTTTCGTGGGAAGACATGGCAATTACTATCACGTGCTTACCTTGCACAGTGAGTTGGGGCGGTCAACATTACTATGGTATTCATGCCTAAGTGCTACGACAAGCTCGGGAAAAACATACCTGCAGCTAGGATTCGCACCAACATTTCTACAAGGTCATGAAAAGGTACGCCTACAACTAGGGTTTACACCAGCACAAAAGAAAAGAGGAAAAACAAGTTAACAAAGAAGTGTTGGAAGGCATATATGGGATTTGCTCGTCCTCTCTGCTTTACTGCTATCACACGGCTGGGAGAAATAAATAGGCGTGAAACAAAAAGAAAAGCCGACCCTCCTTTTATATATACATGGTACGTGGGAGTTTGAACAAGGAAAGGATTTCCTATTTTGAGCCAAGAAGGGAAAAGAGGAAACCGGTCCCGCAAAGACCAATTTCCATGCCCAAGACCGCTCATGCCATTGCCGCGGCCCCACCACGCCTAGCCGTCCGTGCGCGCCTCACCTCACCGAGCCGCGCCCTGTCATGGCCTTACCAGGCCAAGCCATCCGCTTCATTGCCGCGGCCCCACCACGTCTGGCCGTCGGTGCACGCCTCACCTCACCGAGCCGCGCCCTACCATAGCCGCACCAGGCCAAGCCATCCGCTCCATTGCCGGGGCCCCACCACGTCTAGCCGTCCACGCACGCCTCACCTCACCGAGCCGCGCCCTACCATAGTCGCACCAGGCCAAGCCATCCGCTCCATTGCCGCGGCCCCACCACGCCTAGTCGTCCGTGCACGCCTCACCTCACCGAGCCGCGCCCTGCCATGGCCGCACCAGGCCAAGCCATCCGCTCCATTGCCGAGGCCCCACCACGTCTGGTCGTCCGTGCACGCCTCACCTCACCGATCCGCGCCCTACCATAGCCGCACCAGGCCAAGCCATCCGCTCCATTGCCGCGGCCCCACCACGTCTGGCCGTCCGTGCACGCCTCACCTCACCGAGCCGCGCCCTACCATAGCCGCACCAGGCCAAGCCATCCGCTCCATTGCCGCGGCCCCACCACGCCTAGCCATCCGTGTACATCTCGCCTTGCCATGGCCGCACCATGCCAGGCCACCCGCTCCCCTGTCGTGGCCCTATCGTGCCAAGCCGTCCATTATGCTTTGCCTTCCAAGGCCGCGCCCCCCTTTGCCTAGGAGATGTACGACCAGACCAAACCGTTAACTTTCGTCTCACCACTCCACCTGGCCCGCATCCCCAGTACAACTTACGCAGGGCCGCCAACACGGGAAGCCAAAATTCTCTTCACCCCTCCAAAAGGTTAGTCGAATTTTCCTGACCATCTTTGCAATGATTTACGTCTCGATTCCGTCCTTATTTGTCACCATCATATGCTTACCTCGCAACAAGGAACCTGTTCCGAGCTAAGCAGGGGACTTAATGTTGATGGTGGTTTTTAGCCTAGGGTTAAAATCGTAAAAACCTAAACCCTAGTAGACAGTGACGTCACAACATATAAATAATAAGCATTTACTAGGCGCATTTATTGAAATCTTTAATGTGTATATAAATAATTACCGGGGTATCTTTTTTAATTAGGGTTACGACAAGCCAAACCCTAATTCCCACGTGTGCCAATGGCAAACCATGCCAGCCACACTAATCGCGCCAAAGCATGCCAACCATGCTAGCCGCACCCCTGTGCCAATGGCAAACCATGCCAGCCACACTAACCGCGCCAAAGCAAGCCAACCATGCACCTCTGTTCCAATGGCAAACCATTCCATCCACACTAACCAAAGCATACCGACCATGCTAACCGCACCTCTGTGCCAATGGAAAACCATGCCAGCCACACTAACCAAAGCATACCGACCATGCTAACCGCACCCTGTGCCAACGGCAAACCATGCCAGCCACACCTACCGCTCCATGCCAAACGCACCTCGCCATGGCCCCATGCCAACTTAGCCGCGCCACCATGCTGGCCTTCCCTACGCGGCTACAAAAACGAAGGCGTGCAACAATCAACGGTTGACCTTAAATCCCAAGAGCAAATCCTGGCCGTCTAAGGTTACCAAACGACCTTTGGCCCAAAACCCTAGCTTGGTCACGCACCTAGTCAAAGATATCCATGCCATGCGCCTATGGCAAACCCTTGGCCCCACATGCAAAGCCAAAACCGCACCTAGCCAAAGCTAGCCATGCCATGCGCCCATGGCAAACCCTTGGCCCCACATGCCAATCCAAAACCGCACCTAGCCAAAGCTAGCCATGCCATGCGCCCATGGCAAACCCTTGGCCCCACATGCCAAGCCAAAACCGCACCTAGCCAAAGCTAGCCATGCCATGCGCCCATGGCAAACCCTTGGCCCCACATGCCAAGCCAAAACCACACCTAGCCAAAGCTAGCCATGCCATGCATCCATGGCAAACCCTTGGCCCCACATGCCAAGCCAAAACCGCACCTAGCCAAAGCTAGCCATGCCATGCACCCATGGCAAACCCTTGGCCCCACATGCCAAGCCAAACCGCGCCATGCTAACCTAATGGCGCCAAGGCATGCCTAGCCGTGCCACCATGATATCCTTCCCTACACGGCTACCAAAACGAAGGCGTGCAACAATCAACGGTTGCCCTTCAACCCTAGGAGCAAATCCTAGCCATCCGAGGTTACCAGACAACACATGGTAACCTTTGGCCCGAAAACCTAAGTTTGGCCACGCCAAACCATGCCATGCCAACGGCATGCAAACCTAGCCGCGCCACCATGCTGGCCTTCCCTACACGGCTACCAAAACGAAGGCGTGCAACAATCAACGGTTGCCCTTCAACCCAAGGAGCAAATCCTAGCCATCCAAGGTTACCAGACAACACATGGTAACCTTTGGCCCGAAAACCTAAGTTTGGCCACGCCAAACCATGCCATGCCAACGGCATGCCAACCCAGCCGCGCCACCATGCTGGCCTTCCCCATGCGGCCACCAACGAACGAAAGCGTGCGACGATCAACGGCTACCTTGCCTCTTCAGATGCAAGACCTCGACCGTCAAAGGTCACCAAGATACCAAGTCTCCAAAGATCGACTTTCCAGGCAACCACGACGTGCCACATGTTTTCCACAAAAACATTCGAGACATCAAACACATATCACAAACTGGGGGATCCTCTTTGGGTATTGGTTTGGCGGTTTACAGCGTGCGACGTACACTACGCCCGTCATAAGGAAGTGTCATAAGGGTGAGGCGGTTAGTAAATGTAGGAAGTTAATGGTGAAACGCTCAACAATCAATTCCATACGTTAACGGTTTTATGGAACATCAATTCCATATGTTAACGGTTTTATGGAACATCAATTCCATGCATGCGGTTATCATCTCCTCCCATTTACTTACCCATTTGTCCATCCCTTAATGAGACCAGAGTACGTTTCACTTCGACTTGTATAAATAGGTCTTACCTATTTCCACAGAACAACAAGTTCATTCGGGAATATACAACACTCAGAAAATACTTGCTAGCTTACCACTTGTTAGCCTTGCCACTTTTCTGATACAAGTCACAAGAAACACAACTACTCTTCCGAATCAACTATTCTCGGTCTCATCACTTTCCTTGCTTCCCTCCCCAAAACCAACCCATTCTCCTCCACTTTGTGACCGAAGCAAGTCCGGAACGGCCATTTCTTGGTTTAGGCTGGATTTGTATAGATTGATCTCTCGAACTTAAAGTACTCCCTTGCAGTACATTGTTTAGGGTTTAAATTATTTCTCACCCATACACTCGAAATTACCGAAATCAACAGAAACTATTTTCACCTACAAACAGTCAGATATTCTAATTGATTGAACAACGCACAACCTGAATTATTTCAATTATATAACAAAATATAATGCGGAAAAGAAATAACACAGACACCAGAATTTTGTTAACGAGGAAACCGCAAATGCAGAAAAAACCCAGGGACCTAGTCCAGATAAAACATACAGTGTATTAAGCCGATACAGACACTAGCCTACTCCAAATTAACTTCGGTCTGGACTGTAGTTGAACCCCAATCAATCTCACACTGATCCAAGGTACAGTTATGCTCCTACGCCTATGATCCCAGCAGGATACTGCGCACTTGATTCCCTTAGATGATCTCACCCACAACCAAGAGTTGCTACGACCCAAAGTCGAAGACTTTAGTAAACAAATCTATCTCGCATAGAAAAGTCTACAAGATAGATAAATTCGTCCCCCACGAATAAACCTATGAGTTTTGTTCCGTCTTTTGATAAATCAAGGTGAACATGAACCAATCAATAAAACCAGACTTATATTCCCGAAGAACAGCTCAGTTTTATCAATCACCTCACAATAGTCTAAATCGACGCAGCGAAAAAAGATATTGTGGAATCACAAATGATGAGACGAAGATGTTTGTGATTACTTTTATATCTTGCCTATCGGAGATAGAAATCTCAAGCCAATTATTACAATTGTACTCGTACGATAGAAACAGCAAGATCAGATCACACAACTACAAGAAAAGTAGTATCGGTCTGGCTTCACAATCCCAATGAAGTCTTTAAGTCGTTAACCTGGTTTTAGAAGAAGAAAACCAAAGGTTAAAGGAGAATCGACTCTAGCTTAGCAAACTAGTATCACACAGAATGTGTGGGGATTAGGTTTCCCAGTTGCTAGAGTTCTCCCTTATATAGTCTTTCAAATCAGGGTTTGCAATCAATGTTAGCTTAGTAACAAAGCATTCAATATTCACCGTTAGATGAAAACCTGATTAGATACAAGCTAATATCTTAGATCGAAAACTTAGCTTGCCATACACACATGTACTTGACGATTTTTGGGTTGTGTAACCGTACCCAAACGTGTACAATAGTTGGTTCAATATTAGTCAACCAAATGGTTAGCCAAATGATAACTTTCATATCAACCATATTCTTCTTCACCATAACTAGTCCAAATGAATCAAATGAACTAGTTAGAGAGTTGTTCAATTGCTATGAGATCTTATGTACTACACAAGACACAATTGAAGCAAAAACGATGTGATTCACTCGAATCGATTCATGAACTATAAAGCCACGGTTTGCAATAACATTCCTTAGATAATTTAGATAAGTTCACGAACATCGTTTTTAGACATAACCACTCAAGTTCGTGGACTGGGTTCGCGGACTCAAATTAACCGGTTGGAGTTCACAAACTCTAGCAGAAATTCTCGGGTTCGAGAACTTATGTCAGTTCGTGGACTGAGTTCGCGGACTGAAACCGAGCTACAACTCCAGCTGAAATTCTCGGGTTCGAGTACTACGCACGTTCGTGGACTGAGTTCGCGGACTGGGTTGACTGCTCAATTTCCGGTTTTCACTTGATCAACAAAGTTCGCAAACTTCGGTTCAAGTGCTAAGGACTTATACATATATGTGTTACCACAACAATATTTATACCCCCCAGTGGTTATATTGTCTAAACTCTCATATCAACCATTGAAACATTTGTAGTTGCAGGAAATCCCACACTACACCCCTCATAAGATTCCATTCAATTAAATCATTTTTAAGATGAACAATTATAAGTTTTTATTAATCAAACTCTCGAAATGTTACAAGATGAACATGAGATAAACCAAAATATTACAATCACTCTAAACTTTCTCTCTCTTAATGACTTGCTCCACACTCGAAAAAGATCTCTCTCCTCCTTAAGCCTATTCGGCTCTTTATATAGGACATTACATGGCGGATGACAGCTAAGTTGTCCTTTATTTTCGGGTAAGCCTTGCGAAGTATCGCAAATGTACAAATGTCAAATATCGCGACACTCCTCAATCTCGCTAAGCTATCACATCTTTCTCGTGTTTTGGCTGTCGTCATCCGTTACGTCGTTTTTACTTCCATCCCGCGATGTCTTCGCAGTGTGTCGTATATGGATTTCGCAGAATCTTGGTGTTGCGATATTCTGATCCTACATCTTGCCTCTTCTCATGTCTTCTCTGCGAAGAAGAGAACGTCATGAGAACTAGTCTTTTCAAAATGCCGCAGCCGTTCATTTCTTTCCTTTATTTTTCTGCCGACAAGCTTCCGTAAATCTAGTAAATTGCTTACACGTGTCATATATTCCCCTTTTTACCGGCACATTAAATGCTAACCGGTCATCCTTTTCTTGTCTATTTAAGAAGAGATTTATCGAGAATATCTTTCTTTTCTTTTACTTCATCTTCTTCATCTCTCGCATTCTTTGTGAATCCTTTATCGTCCGCAACTTTTGCTTGTTGTTCATCTTGTTGTAAATTTTCTCTCGCTCTTGTCCTTATGGAGCCATCAAGGTTTGTAGATCATATTGCATGTGATCCATTTGAATTCTTCTACCGAGATTACTTTATTTGATTTTGTTCATCTCTCGATTAACTCCCTTATTGTTTCTGTTTTAGTAAGAACATCCCTGTCACCAAATTCACAGTCCAAAATCCTAAAACATCCAAGGGTTCGCAACCAAAATCCGTTGTACACAAGAGAAAGCCTGCGAATAACAAGGTATTAAGAAACATTTACTCTTCTAATAACAATATTGTTGCCTCTGTTTCTTATTTAACTTGTGATTCGCAGGATGACAAAAATATCGATAGATCCCCCAAAAGATCTCGTCGTTCTAAAAATATTGAAACCTCTGTTCCTTTTCCTATATTTAAACTTACAACTCCTCCTGCGAGATCGTCGCAAGATAAATCTTCCCATACTGTTAGCGAAAATGTCGCTGCTGATTTTCCTCCTATGTCTGAATTTTCCATAAATGAAGTTCCTCATGATAGTCCTATTGTGAATGAACCATTTTCTTCTCCTACTATCGATGACTCTGCCTTTCCCACAGCCATTAACCTTCAACAGATTCCATCTCCTCATGACATTCTTGCGACTAAAGATGATTCAACTCTCCCCTCTTCTGTCGTCACCTCTTCTTCATCCGAGTTTGTCCCTCTTACTAAGGAAAACTTGGAAGGAATGGACGTGGCTTTCAAAGTTTTATCTGATATTATGAATGACACCAAGAAGACCTCCGTCGATCCTATCAAGTCTAATGTCTGCGAGATTTTAAGTAAATACTTTGGTCCCGACAAAATTTCGCAAACATCTTTAGAGCAAGAAGTTAAAATCTTGAAGAAAAATCTCCAAGCCATGACTGCAAAGTGTGACACTCTCCATCTTGAGAATCAAAAATTTCAAAATATCTCACTGGATCGTGACAATCTTCGTAAGAAGAACGAAGAATTAAAAGGTACAACTCCCCTCTCCATTTTTTTTTTTTTTAACATTCATGAATTCCTTGTTCGCCACTTAAGCTTTGAACCAGAAGCGGAAAATGGAGATATATCAGTTGGAATCTGTTGTTGAAGAAACTCGAATGGACAGAGACGTTTGGATGGAGCAATATAACCAATTAGATAACCTTCATACATATTCTATTGATCAAATAGAAAAACTTTCTAAAGAAAATGCTGACTTAGTTCGGAAGCAGGGCTCATTAAGTAGCGAATTATCTCGTCTCTCTTACTCTTTAACTACAACTAATTTGGAGTTGGAAACTTTATCAGATGAAAATGGGACTCTCTCTCAAGAGAAGCGAGGTTTGTTAAATAAGATGGCGATTTCCTCGCAACAACTTGATGTCTGTCAAAAAATGTGTAAAGAACAAGAACGATCTCTCTGTTCACTAAGAAGTAAACTCGAAGAAGTTACTGCTGAGAGGGATAAACTTATCCAAGGGAATAACTTTAAGTGTAAAAACAAGCCAACTTAAGGATCAATATTCCAAGTTAGAATAATCCAACTCTTCTCTTGCGAAGGAAAACGCCTTACTTGTTTCTAACGAAAAGAGCTTGCGATCTCGATTGAAAGGTTTAGTCGGAGATAATTTTGACAGTGCCATGAATCATTTGGAGAATAGTTCTTTGGCTTTAACCCAACATCTTATCTCTCAAAAGGAAGGTAGTCATGATATTTGACTACCTTAATCAATTTGCTTTCTTGAATTTATGGTATTTTTCTTGCGAGAAAATCTGAATTATTTTCTACATTCTTTATTTTTGCAGAATCTGAGAAAAATCTTCATTCCTCCATTTCCACTTTGAAATCTGACTATGCCAAAATTCGCAAAGAAAATGGGTTGCTCGCCGCTTCTCTTGCTCGCTCTCGCGATTGGGCAGAAAGAAGACTCGACTATCTCACTTACTCTAAAGATATAGAGAGTAGGAATCATCAGAAAGCACTCCTTCGCCAATTTCACCTCAAAGCTGAAGTTCTTGTGAATGATGTCTTATTATCCAAATCTCTTGACCCTGTATCTGTCGAACCTTTGGAAGTAGATGATGATGAAATCCCTAACCCTCCTGATAGTTATTATGATTATGAAAGTGGCAAAGACTCCGCAGATGAAGAGATAATTCCACCTGATGAAGCTGTTAAGAAGAATTTAATTGAAGGAGGGTCCGGCGAAAATGCGAGAACTAGCGAAAGTGTGATAGTTGATGAAGCTAATAAAATTGTTGAAGAACATCCAGTATCTCCTTCTGGTGAAAAAATCGATATTGAGAATTGACCTTCTCTTGTAATTCTACTTCTTGCATTGTTACTTCTTTATGCACTTTAATCACCTTTGAGATGTATTTTATTATTCTTCCTTCTTGTATGGAAGACAATTTTTGATGTTTAACAATTCCCATTTTGTTTATGTGAATTTTTATCATTGCGACAAGATCGCAGGACGTCCTTACATTTTCATGTGATGACCCATTGATCTTGCCTTATCATTTTTCTTGTGTGGTCTAATTTTGCCTTCCTAATTAAAGGTCTTATTTTGCCACCTCTCATTTTTGCGACAAAATCGTAGGACGTCATTACACTTTCATGTAATGACCCTTTGATCTTGTCTTATCATTTCTTTAGTATTATTTCCTCTGCGGGATATTTTTATTGCGACAATATGACAGGCCTAAATATCCTTGCGAACGTAAAGCCCCATGACATTGTCGTCTTTGCGACAAAATCGTAGGACGTCTTTACACTTGCATGCAATGACCCATTGATCTCGTCTTATCTACTCTTTTGTATTTTTTCCTCTTCAGGATTGCTGCACAAATATGACAAGCCTAAATATTCTTGCGAATATAAAGTCTCATGACATTTGCGTCTTTTTTGACACTATCAGCTCCCTAATGGAGGGTGCCGCCCTTATCTTCCCCCTGGTTTCCCCTTCAAGGAGGCGTACTTCTGCCATACAAGGCTAGCTCCTCCCATCCGGTCTTAACAACAACCAGTTGTTTTCGCAGCCTCTTATCCCTTTTTCCTATAGGGCTTATGGTTACGAGACTGCACCCTAAGTGGAGTTTTCTTCGGGCCGAGTGCAGCATAAGCCGAGACTTTCCAAGAATGGCCGAGACACTTCAAATGCCCCAGGCACCCTTGGCTCAACCGTGTACCTCAACGCCTTGGTCAAATGCCGACTCCTTAGAAGAGACCCCCGGTCGTCCAATCTAAGTCACTAGCTTAGATTGAAAATCCAGGGTACCTCTCCTGGATGGGTGTTATTACCCCCAATCTCCATGACTCAGGTTCCAGGGGCGGTGTAACCTTTTCCCCGAGCCACGTTTACAGATACCCCCTTACATGAAGCACTTTAGGTACATTGCCTCTTACGAAATTTTATTCGCGAACTAGGGTGTACGCCATGAAGGTTCGTCCCATTCTGATATATTTATTTTTTTTATTTTTTTTAATAATAGGTGCCCCTTACTATGACGCACTTTAGGTACATTGCCTCTTGCGAAATTTTATTCGCGAACTAGGGTGTACGCCATAGTAAGTTCGCCATTTATGATTATTTTAATGATTCCTCTGTATATATAAGCACTTTTGTAATTTCGCTGATATTTGATAATTTTTCGTTGTTTTCTTATGCGAAACATGCGCCCGTTTTTCGAGAATAAAAATGAAACATTTAATTCTTTTTGTCTCAATCAGGTACCATTCCGCAGTCTACCTCTTAACCATAATTTTTTATGGGTAATATCTCTTTAAGTATAATCTATTCCATGGTCTATCGAGTCTGCGTCCCACATCTTTACCCTCAGGGTCCATCAATCTATATGCTCCTGTTCCAACTATTTCCTTGATGATATAAGGTCCATCCCATTTTTTCGCAAGCTTTCCACCACTTTCTCGCTGATATATTGGTGTTTCTCAAAGACCAAATTGCCTGGTTGAAATTCGTGTGTTTTAACACGTTTATTATATTCTCGTGCTAATCTTCGCTGGTAATTTTCCATATGGTGCAAGGCCATTTCTCTTTTTTCTTCTAATTCATCTAATTTAGTTAAAATAATACCCGCACTAAGATTTTTCTCCCAAGCTTCTCTCTTTGTCGTTGGGATAATAACTTCTGTTGGTAGTACAGCCTCAACCCCATATGTTAAACAGAAAGGTGACATTCCAATGGCTTCTCGTCTGGTTGTGTTGTAAGCCCATACTGCATTATGTACCTGTTCGCACCATGCTTTATTGTACCCCTCTAATTTCTTCTTTAATATATCTACGATTGTCTTATTTGTTGCTTCTGCCTTTGCCCATTTGCCCGAGGGTATAATGGAGTTGACTTTCCACACTTTATCTTAAATGCATTAAGTAACAATTCTATATTCTGTCCCTCGAACTGTTTCCCATTATCAGACACCAACTGTGAGGGAATTCCAAATCTACATATGATATTCTCAAATATGAATATAAAAATATCCTTGTCGCGAATGTGTTGTACTGCCTTTACTTCTGCCCATTTTGTGAAATAGTCTGTAGCGACAATCATATATCTTCTTTGTCCAGACCCCGATAAAAATGGTCCCACAATATCTAAACCCCATTTTCCAAAAGGCCATACGCTTGTTGAAGAAGTTAATGGTGCTCTTGGTGCATGTATTTTCTTTCCATGCCTTTGGCAATCTTCGCAACGCCTCGATATTTGTTTCGCATCTTCATGCATATATGGCCAGTAATAGCCTTGCATTTTCGCCTTGTATGCCAAAGATCTTCCACCGCTGTGATTGCCAGCATCCCCACTATGTAACATTTTTAATACCGCTTCTCCTTCTTTTCGTGTTAAGCACCTGAATGAAGGTCCATTAAAGGATCTCCGATATAGTACCCCATCCCTCATTTCGTAATTTGTCGCTCGGATTTTTAATTTGTGCGCCTCCAGCCTATTTCTTGGTGTTTCTCCTCTCATCAAGTACGCATGAAGTTCGGCTCTCCAATCTTCAATGGTAGGTGCTTGCTCCTCATCTTCTATGATCATAACGTCTTCCTCCCCTTCTTCTTCCTTATTGATCGACGATGATAAAAGTGTCTGTATCTTTATGCATATCGCAGTTGGATCTGTCATCATACTTGAGACAAAAGCAAAAGCATCTGCGAGTATATTATCTTTTCTTGATATGTGTCTCCATTTTATTTTTGGGATTTTCGCTGACAGTTCTCCAACAAGTTTCTTGTATTTCTTTAAAGATGGTTCATTTGTAGTGTATTCTCCTTTTATTTGTCGAATGACTAGATGCGAGTCACTGGTGATTCTCACATTTTCCAACTGCATTTCTATTACGAATTTCAAAGCATGTATGACAGCTTCATATTCCGTTTCATTATTGGTGGATACAAACTCCAATCTGAAAGAAAAAGCCATTTTAGTGCCCTCTGGCGAAATCAAAACAATTCCAATTCCATTACCTTCTCCATTTGATGATCCATCTACCAACACTTCCCATCTATCTAGCTCTGTCAGTAGGTCCTTTGGGTTTCCATATTCTTCTTCTATATCCATCCTTTCTTCCACTGCTTTATCATCTTCTAAAGGAAATTCTGCTAAAAATTCCGCGACAACTTGTGATTTGGGTGAAGATAGTACTTCGTACTTAATTTTGAAGTGTGCTATTTGTGCATTCCATCTCTCAACTCTGGCTGATCTTTTTGAATTCTTCATTACTGATTCAATAGGTACCTTTGTCAATACCTTTACTGTATGTGCTTGAAAATATATGCGAAGTTTGAACGCTGCGTAAACTAGCGCCAAAATTAACTTTTCGATTTTTGAATAATTTTTCTCTGCGGCACTGAAAGTTTTACTGATGTAATAGATTGGTTTCTCAATTCCTGCATCTGCTCGCAACAACACAACACTTAATGCGTGCGATGTCGTCGCAAGATATAGTAATAATTCTTCTACTGGTTCTGCTTTTTGCAAAATAGATATATTCATCAGATAATCTTTTATTCCTTGCAGGACTTTCTCGCATTCATCCGTCCATTTAAATTTTGTCCCCTTTTTAAGTATGTTGAAAAAGTGTTTGCATTTATCTGATGATCGCGAAACAAATCTCCCTAGTGAGGCTAAGAGTCCGTTTAATTTTTGTACATCTTTTATTGTTGCTGGGGTTGGCATGTGGCGAACTGCTTGCACCTTCGCCGGATCAACTTGTATGCCCTCTTTTGATACAATGTAGCCTAAAAACTTCCCTGACGCAACCCCAAAAATACACTTCTCTGGATTTACTTTGATGTTAAACTGTCTCATTTGTTCAAAAATTTCTTTCAGATCTTGGACATGATCTTTTGCTTCTTTACTTTTTATTAGCATGCCATCCACATACACCTCTAGTGTCTTATGTATCCAATTCGCAAACACTTTCTCTACCATTCTTTGGTATGTTGCTCCAGTATTTCGCAAACCAAATGGCATTTTTGTATAACAATATAATCCTCTTGGGGCGAAAAAAGCAATGTGTTCTTGATCTTCTTCAGCGAGAGGGATTTGATTATATCCTTTGTATCCATCTAAAGAAGATATTCTATCATTCCCTGCTGCCGATTCTACCAATTGTGGGATATCTGGTAACGGAAAACTATCTTTTGGGCAAGCTTTATTTAGATCAGTGAAATCAAATTCTTATCCCTTTGTTCTTCTTTGGAACTACTACCATGTTTGCTATCCACTCCGGATATTTTGCTTGTCTTACAATTCCTGCATCAAGCATCTTCTGTAACTCTTCTTCTATTTGAGGATGATATGTTGTTGCGATTTTTCTGATTCTTTGTTTGAATGGCCTTACATTTTTATCAATCTCCAATTTATGACATGCCACAGACGGATCCATTCCCGGTACTTCATCCATATCCCATGCGAAAATGTCTTTATATTCTCGCAGCAGATTAACAGTTATTTCTTCCTCATCCTCCTCCATTTTAGTTCCAATTTTTAGTATTTTGGGTGCTTCTTTGGTCCCAACATTCACTTCCTTTGTTGGTTCTGCCGCGGTGTAACTGGCCTCAGGTTCTCGCATAGGTGTTGGTTCTTTTATCTTTTTCGCAGGTCCATTCCCTTCTTCCGAGATTTCGCCAGGTATGCCATTTCCTTCCTCTGCTTTTATCATGTAAATTCTAAATTCTTCTTATTTCTTTGCTTCCTTCGCCATTTTCCCGCGATTCTTTCGCTTCTCTGCACGTCCTTCGTATTGTTTCACTTCAATTTGATAACATAATCTCGCTTTATCCACATCTCCTTTAATTTCACTAATCCCACTTGGCATAGGAAATTTAATTCATTGATGTAATGTCGACGCTACGGCTTTAATCGCATGTATCCATGGTCTTCCCAACAACATGTTGTATGGTGATTCCATATCCACTACACAAAATATTACTCGTGTTTCGATTTCTCCTATTAAAATTCGCAACTCTATTTCTCCTTTTGGTTTTGTTACAGATTTGCCAAAGCCGTGAATATGATATGTTGAAGGAGACATTTCTTCATTTTTGTACCCCATTTCTTTGTATGTATGGTAGAACATTATATCCACCGAACTCCCTGTATCCACCAAAGTTCTGTTTATTGTCCATTCTTCCATAATTTTTACCGTGTTCATCTTTTCTTTCTGTGTGACTACTGTGATTACCAAAGGAGATGTGTGTCCCAAATTTTCTTTTGATATTTCTGCTGCTGTAAACGTAATTTCCTGTTTTTCCCAATCTCTCAAAGGTGATGTTTTCTCAACTGCTACAATTTTATTTCCTTCAAAGTCTCGTATATGTATTCTCCCTCTGACGTTCTCATGGAATTCATTGATCATTGTTTTTGTAATCGATTTACACTCCGACCTTTCGGTAAACTTCTTTATCTTTATTGATTTATCCGCTTGTTTTATCATTTTCTTGATTTGAACAAAAATAACAATCTTCAACCTATTCCTTCAATCAATCCCTATTTCTAGCGCCATTATGTAGTTGCAGGAAATCCCACACTACACCCCTCATAAGATTCCATACAATTAAATCATTTTTAAGATGAACAATTATAAGTTTTTATTGATCAAACTCTCGAAATGTTACAAGATGAATAGGAGATAAACCAAAATATTACAATCACTCTAAACTTTCTCTCTCTTAATAACTTGCTCCAAACTCGAAAAAGATCTCTCTCCTCCTTAAGCCTATTCGGCTCTTTATATAGGACATTACATGGCGGATGACAGCTAAGCTGTCCTTTATTTTCGGGTAAGCCTTGCGAAGTATCGCAAATGTACAAATGTCAAATCTCGCGACACTCCTCAATCTCGCTACGCTGTCACATCTTTCTCGTGTTTTGGCTGTCGTCATCCGTTACGTCGTTTTTACTTCCATCCCGCGATGTCTTCGCAGTGTGTCGTTTATGGATTTCGCGAGAATCTTGGTGTTGCGATATTCTGATCCTACAACATTCTCAGATGACGTCATATAGTTGTTATTCACAAACTAGTTTTCGTCAGAGCAATTTCCAAAGTGATTGAAACATAACATGACTTTCGTCACTAGGCAAAGATGAACTTGGCTAAAGCGAAAGCTTTACCAACACACATTTCGAGAAATAGATAAGCGAGATATACTCAGCTCGAAATGTCACATGTGTATATTCTTAGTCTATATAGTAATACGACTTTTGTCCCAAGATAGGAGATAAAGTATATAGACTTTTGAGTGATAGATAAGTTCAAGTCTCCACATACCTTTTAGTCGATGAAGATCCACTGGTTCCTTGAGTAGTCCTTCGTCTTGTATGATGATTTCCATGGATTTCTTGAGCTCAACTACACTCTCTATCCTAGTCCGAGACCTTAGCTATAGTAGACTAGAAATCAAGACTTTATAGTTTTGATCACTAACATTGACAAACATGCTTGAGATAGCAACGCATGCGAGTTCGACCGAGCAATGCTCTAACACCATTTTATCATTTTATGACTGTTAGTATCCCATTTTTAATATTTGGTCAACTGAGCGTTGAAATATCTGGCCTTATATATGCTTTTGGGTATTGCCTACTCTTTACATTCATATTCGTCACTGGCCTTCAAATACATGAACATTGCTTCAAAAAAAAAATTATAGTTTAGTTTCCACTGTGACGCCGTGTAAGAAATGCTTGAGTTTCTACTTATTTAGCTTGGAAAATGCTGAAAAATCCTTTGTTTAATTAGCTTTTGAATTTTTCGATATTGTTCCATGTTGATTGGTGAAATGCCATCTGAGACTGATTTAGTGGTTCTACTATTTCTGTAGCCTTTGAAAAGGTAGTGTTAGAGCATAGCTCGGTTGAACGCACCAAGCATTGGTATGTCAATTTTGGTTGTCATATTTTAGTGAACCAAAACTCATTTAAGAATTGCTTGATTAATGTACTAGAGTCAACTTCGTATAGGTTAGCTTGAAAGTATTAGGATATGAGACATTACAAGTATTGCGAAGACTTGAAGAAGTGAAGAAGTAAGGAGCTACAACCACAACATCATCATTCCACTTGAGGTTAGTGATATTTGACTTGAACTGTTTCATTCCCTAATGTATCTTTCAAGTCGTGCATATTGAAAACAAAACTGCGAAGCATGAACACTCTAGATAGACATAGTATTAAGGAATACAATATGAGGTTTATTGCTTAACCATTAAACTTTGTAGATAAGACATCAACATAATCGTTAAAATGCTATTGTGATTATGTATGGGTATGAGGTGTGTAGGATCAGAATATCGCAACAATAGCACTCTCGCGAAATTGTCAGTAACAACACTCTTGCGAGTGTCACAGGATGATTACAGAAATGACATGACAGATAACGAGAGCTTAAACACGAGAAAGATGTGAAGACCTAGCGAGATTTAGGAGTGATTGCGAGATTTAACATTTGTATAGTCGCGAATATCGCAAGGCTAGATCCGAAAATAAAGGACAGCTTAGCTGTTATCCACTATGTAATGCCCTATATAAAGAGTTGAATAGGCTTAAGGTTGAGAGAGATCTTTTTTAAAGTGGAGAGAAAGTTTTGAGGAGAGAGAAAGTCTAGAACAGTGGTTGTATTCTTGATTTCATTTCCTTCTTGTAAAATTCCTAAACTAAATTAATAAAAAGTGTGATTGTTGATCTTAAAGATGTATTGATTATTATGAATTCTTGTGAGAGATGTGTTATGGGATTTCCTGCAACTACATAATGGCGCTAGAAACAGGGACTGAAGGATTGTTTTAGAGCAGAGATTGATATTGTGATTTGGGAGAATTTGAAGTAGTTGGTAAAGAATTTTATATAAATTTCAATTACTCATTAAGATTGAAAAAATGGCTAGAAGAAGGAATGATTCAAAACAACCAACAACAGTTAGAAGGAGTAAGAGGCTTGCTAGTGGAGGGAGAAATGAAATGGAGGAATCTTCAAGATTGAAGCAAGAAACAATGGAGAAAATCAAACTCAACAACCAATTAAACGTACGCCAATACATTTGGAGGAATAATTCATGGAAATGAATATATTGGAGTCGTTAGAGAGGCGTTGAGTAAGAAAGGAGACTAGAGGCGGAAGAACGTGATAAATCGAATCGACAAGGCAAAATCATGATTTGAGGATGGAAAACATGAGATTACAAAAGAGAATAGAAGGTCAAGAAGCACTACAAGGTCAAGTTCAAGATCAATTTGAAGAGAAATAAAACTACTTTTTGACAAGAAATAAGCATGTAGAAAATGATAATGAAGATACTTCTCCGAGAAGGATTGGGAGATGAGCATTTAACTGCTACTTGCGAAGCTCTCGCTAAAATTTTACGTGCCCCACTGCTGGAGGATAATGGATTTTCCCGAAACAGTGACTTCTGGCTTCTTAAACGCTCTTAATGCTTTGCATGTTCGACTTCAATCTTAATCATTCCTATATTTTTCTTTATAGTCTGGGAGAGCTTCTTTGTTGTTGCCTGACCTTGAGAAAAGACACAATTCTTGAAAACAAAATGTGCAAATCTCGGAAAGATGAAAGAATTAAACAGCTGGAGGCTGAAGCACTTCTCAACAGAATAGAGTATCTACTCTTCAAAGTGCAAATCAGATACAACAATCTTTTTACCTCAAATCCTTTTATTTTATCATTTGCTTTTCTTTTGCGACTTACTATTTCGATTATATAATCTCTCACAAGAATCCATTCTTCTCCATTCATTCGAGCCGCGGATGATGATGTCCTTCTTACTCATCTCAATGAATCTCTAAGTAGTTCCTCAAATAAGCAACCTTTGGATCTTCAATCCAAATGTCATCTCTTAGAGATCAGGCATAGAGCTAGTTTAAGTTTAGCTAATCAATTTAAACGAATGAGAAGGAGTAAGAGGCTTGCTAGTGGAGGGAGAAATGAAATGGAGGAATCTTCAAGATTGAAGCAAGAAACAATGGAGAAAATCAAACTCAACAACCAATTAAACGTACACCAATACAAAATAGAACTATGGATTATGAAAGAGTAAGTGTACACACTTGGCGATCGAATTCAACAGACGAAGTGGAAGGAGAGCAGCAATTAAGGAATGATAGACGAGAAGAGAGACACCGAGAAGCATTTGGAGGAATAATTCATGGAAATGAATATATTGGAGCGTTAGAGGCGTTGAGGCAAAGAATACACGAAGAAATGAGACTAGAGGCAGAAGAACGTGCGAATCTGACAAGGCAAAATCATAAGTTGAGGATGGAAAACATGAGATTACAGAATAGAAGGTCAAGAAGCACTACAAGGTCAAGTTCAAGATCAATTTGAAGAGAAATAAGACGAAATAAGCATGTAGAAAATGATAATGAAGATACTCGAGAAGAAGTACGAAATCCAAGCGAGGAACGTCATGAAAGAAGAGAAATAACTGAAGATCGTTACATTCACATAGAGAAATTCTCCAAAATGAACAAAACAACAGATATCAGGGGAATAGGCAACATCATGAACGAAATAACCAAGATGGCGAAGAAGATCAGGAAGAAGGAAGGAGAATATTACATGGGAGAGAAATTCAAAGAAATCAACAAGTAATTGAAGATGAAATTGAGAGACATTATGCTGAACAAGCACGTCTAGCTTGCGAAAGGGAAAGACTGAGAGTATAAGTGGAAGAACAAGAGCTCCAAGAGACAATTCTCCAGAATAATCATGACAATCGAGAAAGAAGGCGTAAACGAAACCGCAATAATGGTAATATCAATGAAGAATATGATAGAGTACAAAATAGAGCTGAAAGACGACAAAGAGAATTGAGGAGGAATGAACAAAATCGCAGAGAAGAAAATGAGAGGTATAATCATGTGCGAATTCATGAAAGAGATGAAAGAGGAGATCGCAGGGAAAGACAAGGAGAAAATGATGAAGAAGAAAATCAAAACAGGCATGAACGCAGGAGAAGAGAAGTAGAATTAAAAAGACCAATGGAAGTAGATCCTGGTGTAAATGAGCAAATCTTAAGAGAATTGGCGGAAATGAGAGGAATGCTAAATAACAGAAGAGAAGGAGGCAGGAGACAGTTGTACGAAGCCATAGAAGAAGCTGCAAAAACTCCATTCACACAAGAAGTACAATTAGGAGGAATACCCCCAAAGTGCAATCTGCCCGCGTTAACTAGCATCTTTGATGGAACAACTTGTGCTATTCAACACATCAAAGCTTATGTGAGGTGTATGCTACAATGGGAAAACCATGATGTTGTGTTGTGCAAGTATTTCGCATCAAGTCTGACGGGAGAGGCGCTAAAGTGGTTCGAAGGTTTACCTAGGAATACTATAACATCTTTCAACCATTTGCAGACTACGTTCTTAGGGGCGTATATAACTAAAAATTCCTCGCGACCTGGCATTGAAGATGTATTTGGTTTTAAACAAAGAATTGGCGAAAGTTTGAAGCATCTAACCATAAGGTGGAAGACAATGTGTAGCGAAATGGCTGGCCGTGTGGATGAGCGATACCTTATTCTATCATTCATTAACACAATGTTCGCAACAAATTTGTTGTATATTCAAATTTTTAGAATCAAGAATACAATCACAATGACTGAGTTACGAGAGCTTCAAGAAGAGTATGTTGCTCTGGAGGAAAAACAAAATGATATGGAATCATACCCAATTGCGAACACAAGTTCAAATACAGCGAATGCAAGTTTATTGCCTAAATTGATAAACACAGTGGCGAGCACTTCGCAAGTACAACAAGAAAAGATGAAGGGTGATAATCAACAGAAGTTAGTAGCTATGGGAAGTCGTGATCAAGAAGAATTCGAAAGAGAAAGAAACTTCTATAACCGTGGAGGAAATAATAAGATTCAAATACTTGATTAGCCGCAAGAAACTTATGGGGGTCAAAAACAAAACTATCATAGAGGACAGGGAAGTCATAAGATAATATGGGAAGCAATCAAAATGCCACCTCTGAATGCTAGTGTAGAAAAAATATGGGAAGCCATAATTTTGATGGAAAACATACCAGCACCATGGAATATGGGGAGTGAACCACCTCCAAGCCACAAAAGTCACGAATTCTGTTCTTATCACTATTTTCATGGACATTCAACAAATGATTGCAGAAATATAAAGAGAATCATCCTCAGAATGATAGATCAAGGAAAACTAAATCATTTTCTAAAAGACCAACCTCAGTCTCAACTATTACCACCTCCACCAGAAACTCACAGAACAAACACAACAAAACAAAGAGAAACATTTGTAATAGAAGTAGGAGCGAAGGAAAAGAATTTGTTCTGTCACTCTATTGTACATTCGTACAAAATAATTGAAGACTTTCATGATAACATTCTGAGCAGAGTCTTCGTAAGAGATGATGATGGAAGAGAAATAATGAACATTGCGAAGATTTCGCAGCTAAAAGAATGGCAAAAGCAAATTATTTCTTTCACTGCAGAAGAAGTACCTGAGGGTGGAGAAATGCACGATAATCCATTAGTGGTAAGATTGGAGATTAAAACCTAACGATGATGAAGATGATGAAACTGAGGACTCATGGGCAATCAACCGAGTTTTAATTGATACTGGAAGCTCCGTGGATATCCTATTCTATCATGCTTATAAAACTATGGGAGGGAAAGATGAGGATTTAATACCTTCAACCTACAAAATCTATGGTTTTCATGGTATTGCCAATAAGCCTAAAGGGGAGGTCACTATGCGAATTCCATTGAAAGGACTATCTTCTGAAATTCTATTATGTGTTGTCGACGTGGAGTCACCTTATAATGCTTTAATTGGGCGACCTTGGTTGCATGGGATTTTAGGCGTAGCATCGACATTTCATCAGTGCATAAAATTCCCTCATCCTAGTGGAGTTGGCATCATAAAAGGAGATTGGGTTGAAGGAAAGAAGTGTTATGAAATCGATGTAGAATCAAATGAAGAACGAGCTGTGAAGAAGGAGCATTGGAAGCATAGTATCAGAGAGAAACAAAGAAGTGAGAGATTGATGGTAGATGCAATAGAGCAGAGAGAAGAAGGAACCCTGCGAAGCCAATGCTTGTTGAAAATAAGAGGTAGCGAACATTTCACAAAAGATACAAAAGTAGCAGAAAATATCAAGATCGCAGAGGTAGAAAGCAACAAAGGTAACAAACTTAAAATGTGAAATGAAAGAAAAATTGAGAATAGAAAGAATGATGTATGATTGATTTGTTGCAAAATTTCAAAAAAATAAAAAAATAAAAATATATATATATATATATATATATATATATATATATATTACTTAATGACAAAGATGAGATTGAGAAATTACAACAGAGCTGAAATGCAAAAGAAGAAATAGAATAATCATCAGAAAGGGGCGAACTTACTATGGCGTACACCCTAGTTCGCGAAATCAAAATTTCGCAAGAGGCAAATGTAAGACCTAAAGTGCGTCATAGAAGGGGGTACACGTTGCATGACTCAGCGAAAAGGTTACACCGCCCCTGGAACCTGAGTCATGGAGATTTGGGGTCAATAAAGCCTATCCAGGAGAGATACCTTGGATTTTCAACCTATGCTTATGACTTAGGTTGGACGACTGAGGGTCTCTTCTAAGGAGTGCAGAATGTGATCAAGGCGCCGAGGTACACGGTTGAGCCAAGAGTGCCTGGGTCGTATGAAACGCACCTGGCCATTCTTGGCAAGTCTTGACTATGATGCACTCGGTCCGAAGAAAACCCCACTTAGGGTGCAGTCTCGTAACCATAAGCCATATAGGCAAAAGGGATAAGGGGCTGCAAAAACAACTGGTTGTTGTTAAGACCGGATGGGAGGAGCCAACCTTGTATGGTAGAGGTACGTCTCCTTGAAGGGGCAACCAGGGGGAAGATAAGGGAGAAACCCTCCATTAGGGAGCTGATAAGTGTCTTAAGACGCAAATGTCATGAGGCTTTATTTTCGCAAGAATATTTAGGCTTGTCATATTTGTGCAACAATCCAGAATAGGCAATAATACAAAAGAGAAAGATAAGGCGAGATCAATGGGTCAATACATGAAAGTGTAAAGACGTCTTGCGATTTCGTCGCACGACGGCAATGTCATGGGGCTTTATTTTCGCAAGAATATTTAGGCCTGTCATATTGTCGCAACAAAAATGACAAAAGAAAAAAAAAGTTAAGGCAAGATCAATGGGTTTCTGCATGAAAGTGCAAAGACGTCCTGCGATTTTGTCGCAATGACAAGAGGTGGCAAAATAAGACCTTTACTTAGGAAGGCAAAATAAGACCACATAAGAATGAAAAAACCAAGAATTATTTCTCAAAATACATGATTGCGAGATTATGCAGAGACATCTGCGAAACTGAGGCATAAATATACCAAAAGATTACACAACAATCTTATTATTCAAAAATAACTTGCTTCATCTCTCATTTGGATACAAATAACAGAGGCAAGCATGGGAATGCATAGAATGAGAAAATGTTATTTGTCTCCATATAAAAGATTTACACGAGCAGAAAGACGCAAAAGAGATAAAATTTAATTGGAAGATGGCGAAATTCGCAGTGATAGATTACAAGAATAGAAGATCAAAGAACAAATATACAGATACTACAAAAAGTTGAAGAAGGAAGCAAAAATTATTTCTTGCTTGATTTTTCATCATCTTCATCGGATTCTTCTTCTTCGACATCATCAGATTCTTCTTCCACATCTTCATCAGATTCTTCTTCGCTTGCATCACTATCAGAGATGACTAGATCAGGAGCGTTCTTTGGGACTTCTTCTGAAAGACAAGGATATGTGGAATGAGGAATGTTATTATCATCAAAAACCATTTTAATAGTATGGTTGCGAAAAAGAATAGCATCATTCTTAAAGTTCGCAACAGTAATCTTCAATTGGCTCTTCAGCTTAGAACATTTATCATTGCGAGAAGAAAGATCCTTTGCGAGTTTCGCTTTTTCAGCTTCAAGCTCTTCAATTCTTTTGCGAAATCTTTCTTCAGCTTCTGCGAACGTATAACAATGAATCAATAACTTAGTGGAAATTTATGAAAGACAAATAATTAACAAGGAAGAATAGTTAACAACCTTCTCTGTCAGAAATCATATCTCTATCAAGACCATGTGCTCAGCGTGGAGACTAACACTTACACCTAGATTATTTCTGGCGTCATCTAGAATTTTTGCAGCCCAAGCGAATTCATCATCATTAGTTATGAGAAGACGTGAACGAATTTGACTTTCTCTCTCGCTAAACACAGCATTTTTGCGTTTAAGTTCATCCCGTTCAATTTGGACCTCAAGAAGGGTTTCTTGGAATTTCGCTAAAGTTTGAGCACCCTGATTAGAAATGCGATCTTTATCATCTATGAGGTCACTGTTCTTGGTTCTTAAAATATTTATTTCCTCTTTAGAACTATGGTAAAAACGTTTAAATTTGTTGGCTAAACCCAAGCTGGATCTATGGTCAATTTTTAAGAGGCGAAGTTTGGATTTGAGTTCATTTGTGGAGAGAGATTTAATTTTATCATTTGAAAAACTATTTAAGGAATTATTAAGGTGTTCATGAAGGGTATTATCATCTATGGGGTCGGGAAAAGAACGAAGGAGTGTAGCCTCATCAGAAAGACCATAAATGTCTGCAAAAATGGTTGATCAAATAAGATAAAACAATGGGGTAAAGGAATCAAGGGGAAGAAGGAAAAGTTCATACCATAGAGTTGTTGATTTGCATTCTGAAGGCTAGCCAATTCTTCATTCTTTTTGCGAAGCTGAAGGTTCTTCTTCTCAAAATTCCCACATCTCCTAACTAAGTCAGAGTTGACCGCGTAAGAAGCTTTTCCAGCCTGCGAAAGAATAAGGCGAGTTTTCAAAATAAATTACAAGTTCGAATCAAAAAATAAAAGAATAAAAGTACAAGTATGAAAATTTACCAAGCTATTAAGCGAATGTAAGAAATTTGGGGATACAAATTCGGAAACTCCGCGAAGAAACTCATTATTCTCTAAGAGGGGGGCATCACATATAACAGCTATGGACTTGCAGGCATTAGTTAGAGGAGTATCACCAATTCCCAGCATAGAATCAGAGAAGATGCTGGATAGTTGTGCCATTGAAGATTCAGAAGAGGCGCCTTCTTTTGCGAATACAAAATCATCATCTGTGCTCTCATCAGAATGGGAACTTGAGGGAGAAGGAAAGCGAATTTTTCTTTTCTTTGAAGATGAGGCAACAGATTTCTCCTTGCGAAGAGAACTTTTACCTTTGCCTTTGGTCTTCGCAGCTTTAGATCCTTCCTCTTCAACAACTACAACACCAATCTTCGCACACGAATGAAGATAAGAAATAGAGGCAACAATATTGTTAAAAATAATAAAACAAAGTATTTTTTACTTCATCCGTGATCGAACGAAGTGCTGCTAGGGTGCTTGGTTTGCTAGTTATTTTGTAGCTTCTTCTTAATTTGTTAATCTGAAATTTTCGCAAGATTAATAAATATGGAGAAAAGTGAAGACAATAAACTGAATGAAAGAAACGTACCTCTTTCTCTTTCTCAGGCCAATTAAATACCCAAGGTTGGTAAGTAGCGAGATTCGTAGGAAGCACGTTTGAACCAGCAATGTAAGGACCCTTCAGAACCAGTGGAAAAACACACCATTTCTCATCTTTAGATTGTCGAGGAGTGTAATTATTGCCATAATGCCAATCAATGTCATGCATAATTTTTTTATCGTCATCAATATTTTCCTTCCTCTTTAAACGAATACCCCAGCGAGTTTTGTCATTCTTCATAGGTATTAATTCATAAATTTCAAAGAAGCTTTCTGCGGTGTATTTTTCGGGAAGTATTTCTAAATCCTTAAATTCAGGATCCCTAAACTCTTTTGCATAAAGAGATCATTTACCATCTCCACGGTTGGCGAATTCAAGCATCAGGCGAATGCAATCCCCACTTAATTGATATACTGGCCGCAAGAACTTCGCATGAGAGAGTATTTCGTAAAATAACGGAAGATGTAGGACCAGAATATCGCGACAACAATACTTCGCGAGATTAATAAACGACTACATTGCGAAGGAGTCGCATGGAGGTAAATAAATGACGGAATAGATGACGACAGTCAGAACATGAGGAAAGTGTGAAGACTTGGCGAGATTTAGGAGTGCCGCGAGGACAAGCAATTACACATTCGCGAGGACTCGCAAGTTGTTTCCGAAAATAAAGGACAGCTTAGCTGTCATCCACTATGTAATACCCTATATAAAGGGTCGAGTCAGTCTGTTGTTGGGGAGGTCTTTTTGAATTGTTAAGCAAGTCATTAGGAGAGAGAAAATTAAGAGTGATTGTAATTTCTTTAGCTCTGTTCTTCATTTCTTTGTAAATCTTGGAAGAAAATAATTAATAAAACACATTATTATTCATCTTCAAATGGATTGAATAAGCAAATTCGAGTGAGGTGTGTAGTGTAGGATTTCCTGCAACTACATATGCGCTAGAAACAAGGATTGGAGAAGATCAACCTTGTGAATTGGAAGAATTAGGGATAACAAGAAAGAAATCTTGAATAATTTTTAACAAATTACTAAAATTGAGAAATGGCTAGGAGAAAGAATGCATCAGAACAACCAACGATCGTAAGGAGAAGTGGAAGATTAGTGGGAGAAAGAAGAAATGAAGTAGATGAACCATCGAGGATAGATGCAAGAAACGGAGAAGAAGATCCAATTCAACCACCAATTCAACCATCAACTCAACCACCAGCTCAACCAAAGACTAAACGAAATAATCGATTATGATAGGGTGAGCGTGCATACATGGAGATCAGATTTTATGGAAGAAAGAGAAGAAGTGCAACAATTGATGAATAGTGGACAGGAAGAGAGAAATCGAGAAGAGATGGGGGAAACAATTCGTGGAAATGAAAAAATCGCGGCATTAGAAACGCTGAGACAGACAATACACGAAGAAAGGCGGTTAGAAGCAGAAGAACGCGCGAATCTAACAAGGCAAAACCACGAATTGAGGATGGAAAATAGGAGGCTGCAAAATAGAAGATCAAGAAGTAGTAACAGATCGAGATCAGGATCGACTAGAGAAAATGGGAGAAGAACATTACCTGCAGAGAACGTTAATGAAGAAAATTTGGAAAGAGAGTTAAATCATGGCGAAGGAGGTCGCGAAGAGAGAGAATTAATAGAAAATCGTTATATTTTGGTGAACAATCACGATGATGGAAATCAAGAAGATAGGCAACCTCGAGGACAGAATAACCCAATTAATGAAGAAAATCAGGAGGAAAGAAGAAGAACACTACATGGGAGAGAAACACAAAGGAAACAAAAGGAAATTGAAGATGATATTGAAAAGCATTACATTGAGCAAGCACGTCTAGCCCGCGAGAGAGAAAGATTGAGAGCAGAAATAGAAAATTGAGAATTGGAAGAGGCGATCCGGCAGAATAATCACGATAATCGAGAGAGGAGACGCGAGCGAAATCGCAACAATGGAGATATTAACGAAGAATACGAAAGAGTACAAAAAGTAGACATGAACGAAGAAGGAGAGAAGTAGAATTAAAGAGACCGATCAATTCAAATTCTGAGGCAAATGAACAAATTCTGCGAGAATTGGCAGAGATGAGAGGAATATTGAACAACAGAAAAGAAGGAGGAGGGAGAAGGCAGTTAGATGAAGCTATCGCGGAGGCTGCGAAAAATCATTTTACATTAGAAGTGCGAGTTAGGAGGAATACCCCAAAATGCAACTTACCAGCGCTAACTAGCATTTTTGATGGATCAACTTGTGCAAGTACAACACATCAAGGCTTATGTGAGATGTATGCTACAATGGGAAAACCATGACGCTATATTATGCAAATACTTCGCGTCAAGTTTAACAGAGAAGCATTGAAATGGTTTGAGGGTTTACCAAGGAATACGATCACATCATTCAATCATTTACAGAGGCTATATTCTTGGGGCGTATATAAGTAACAACTCTTCGCGACTGGCATTGAAGATGTATTTGGACTAAAACAAAGAGTTGGCGAGAGTTTGAGACATTTAACTGCGTCGATGGAAGACGATGTGCAAACGAGATGGCCAGCAGGGTAGATGAAAGATACCTCATCTTGTCATTCATAAATGCTATGTTCGCAACCAATCTATTATATGTTCGAGTTTTGAGTTAAGAATACAATTACAATGACTGAATTACGAGAGCTCCAGGAGGAATATATTGCTTTAGAAGAAAGGCAGAACGAGATGGAATCTTACCCAGTGGCGAACACAAATTCTAATGTCGCGAATGGAAGTTTATTACCTCAACTAATACATACAGTGGCGAGCACATCGCAAGGTCAACAAGAAAGAAAAGCAGCTAATATAGAACCAAAGTTAGTAGCTATGGGAAGTCGCGATCAGGAAGAGTTTGAAAGAGAAAGAAATTTCTACAACCGTGGCGGAAACAATAAAATTCAAAGGCTTGATCAACCACAAGAAACCTATGGAGGTCAAAGGTATAATTCGCAAGAGACTTACGGAGGCCGAGGCGGGAATTATCATAGAGGACAGCGAAGTCACGAGTAGTAGTGTGGGAGGAGATTAAAATGCCGCCATTGAACGCCAGTGTGTAAAAAATATGGGAAGCAATACTTTTGATGGAAAACATACCTGCACCATGGAACATGGGAAGTGAACCACCACCTGGAGATAGAAGTCACGAGTTACTTTCTTACCACCGCTTTCATGGGCACCTAACAAATGACTGCAGAAACATCAAGAGAATTATCCTAAGAATGATTGATCAAGGAAAGCTAAATCACTTTTTAAAAGAAGAAGAGAAAGTTCAACATTTGCCACCCCCACCGGCAAAGGGAAAAGAAACATTTGTTATAGAAGTTGGGGCAAAGGCTAAAAATTTGTTTTGCAACTCCATTGTACACTCATACCGCACTATTTAAGATTTTCATGACAATGTAATTAGTAGAGTTTTCGCGAGGGATGCTGATGATAAAGAAGTGATGAATGTTGCGAAGACATCGCAGCTAAAAGAGTGGAAACTGCAGATTATTTCTTTCTCGGCTGAAGAAGTACCCAAAGGAAGAGAAATACATGATAGCCCACTTGGTTGTGAAGCTGGAAATTAATCCAAAACCCATTGATGGCGAAGATGATGAAGCGGAAAATTGTTGGGCAATCAATAGAATATTAATTGATACTTGGCGGTTCGATCAACATTCTTTTCTACCATACTTATAAAACTATGGGAGGAAGAGATGAAGATTTGATCCCTTCAACATACAAAATATATGGTTTCAATGGTACCGCGAACAAGCCCAAAGGAGAAGTGCACATGAGGATACCCTTGCAGGGGTTATCAACTGATATTTTGTTTTGTGTAGTTGATGTGGAATCTCCCTACAATGCATTGATTGGAAGACCATGGCTTCATGAAATTCTGGGTGTAGCATCAACATACCATCGGTGCATAAAGTTTCCACATCCTAGCGGTGTCGGAATTATAAAAGGAGATTGGATAGAGGGGCAAAAATGTTATGAGGTGGATGTAGAGAGTCACGAAGAGAGAACAGAAGAAAAAGAAAGGCTGGAGGAAGAATGTACAGGATGAACAAAGAAAAGAAAGACTAATGGTAGATGCCATAGAAACAAAAGAAGAAGAGATGCTGCGAAGTGAATGCACAAAAGCAACTGAGTATCATGATGCAAAGGAGATATTGAAATGGTGGACTGATGCGGAGGCAGAAGGAAGTAAGAATAAAAGGTGTAAAAAATGAATAATTGCGAGAAAAGATAACAATTTAGTGGTGAAAGCATGATAAGGATAAGAAGCAGAGATGATGGTTGCAGAAAAACTATGCGAGAATCTCGCCATGAAGAATGTGTACAAATCTATTGAATAATTGAAATGAGATTGTGCGAAAACTTCGCAGACAAATGATTGAATAAATTGATAAAATGAATGAGTGAGTGAATGGGACAAACCTTTATGGCGTACACCCTAGTTCGCGAATGATATTTCGCAAGAGGCAAATGTAAGACCTAAAGTACGTCATAAAAGGGGGTATCTCTTAACATGGCGCAGGTGGAAGGTTACACCGCTCCTGAAACCTGGGTCATGGAGATTTGGGGCCCATAAAAGCCTATCCGGGGGAGATACCTTGGATTTCCAACTATATATATATAAGGTTATACCCCGGTTGGACGCCCGAGGGTCTCTTCCAAGGAGTCGAGTGTATGACCAAGGCGCCGAGGTACACGGTTGAGTCAAGAGTGCGGGGAGCATGGAACTTCCTTACCACTCTTGACAAGTCTTGGCACATCTGCACTCGGCCCGAAGAAAACTCCACTTAGGGTGCAGTCTCGTAACCATAAACCATATAGGTATAAGGGATAAGAGGCTGCGAAAACAACTGGTTGTTGTTAAGACCGGATGGGAGGAGCTAGTCTTGTATGGCCGATGTACGCCTCCTTGAAGGGGAAACCAGGGGAGAAGATAAGGGGCACCCTCCATTAGGGAGCTGATAAGTGTCAAAAGACGCAAATGTCACGAGGCTTAATTTTCGCAAGAGAATTTAGGCTTGTCATATTTGTGCAATGATCCTGCGAGGCAATAATACTAACGCAAGGGTAAGACGAGATCAAGGGGTTTTTACATGAAAGTGTAAGAACGTCCTGCGATTTCGTCGCAAAGACGACAATGTGACGGGATTTTATGGTCGCAAGAACATTTAAACCTGCCATATTGTCGCAAATATAATGTCTGCAGAGGCAAAAATACTAAAGAAATGATAAGACAAGATCAATGGGTCATTATATGAAAGTGTAAAGACGGCTGCGATCTTGTCGCAATGAGGGGTGGCAAAATAAGACCTTTACTTAGGAAGGCATAATAAGGCCACACAAATAATGATAAGGCAAGATCAATAGATTTCTTAATCCATGAAGATATCTTGCGATCTTGTCGCAGTGATAATATATAAAGTCAAAAAAAAAAAAAAAAAAAAAATGATATATATATTTATATCTCGCGAGAATGATTATATCTAATTCGCAAAGTTGATTATATCTTATGGACAAAGGCAAGTGAGAAGTTATAATTACAAAGAAGGGTTGTTGTGAGAAGTTATAATTACAAGGAAGGGTTGTTTGATTAATATATCTGAACAAAGGAAGCAAAAGTTGAAATTTACATTCAATAGTCAAAGATATATGTATACAGATATTGCAAGAAATCAAAGAAGAAAGAGAAGTTATTTCTTTGCTGGTTCTTCTTCTTCATCTGATTCTGATTCTGTGGTTCCATCACTCTCGTCGTCAGATTCTTCTTCTTCATTAGCTTCACTATCAGAAACATCTGAGACAGGCAAGTTCTCGGGAACTTCTTCAGCAAGAAAAGGATATGAATGAAGAGGGATGTTGTGATCATTACAAACCATTTCCATAACTTGATTGCGAAAACGAACATCATCATTATTGAAATTCGCCACTGTAGTTTGGAATTGCTGCTTCAATTTAGAATATCTATTCACGCGAGAGAGATCCTTTGCGAGACGTTCTTTTTCGATTTCAAGCTCTCCAATCCTTGTTTGAAATCTCTTTTCAGATTCTGAAAACATGAGAAAGTGAGTTAATGATAATAGTACAAAAAGAAAAAGAACAGAAAAGCAAAGAAGTGTAATAAACAACCTTCTCTTTCAAAGATCATATCCTTGATTAAGGAAGTTTGCTCTACGAAGACTAACATCGACACCTAAGTTATTTCTAGCATTATCTAGAACCTTCGCAGCCCGTGCAAACTCATCATCATTATTTATAACAAGAAGTGAACGAATTTGGTCTTTTCGCTTGCTAAGTATGGTATTCTCGACGAAGGAGTTCATCTCGCTCAACTTGTACGTCAAGGAGAGATTTTTGAAATTTTGCTAATGCCTGTGCACCTCTGTTAGAAATACGATCTTTCTCATCTATGAGATCGCTAATTTTCTTCCTTAAAGTTTTGGTTTTCTTCTTGGAGTCAACATACTTTCGTTTAAAAAGATTAGCCAAACTTAAACTAGATCTATGCTCGATCTCTAAGAGATGATATTTGGATTGAAGATCCTTTAATGAAAGGAGGTTAGTCTTATTTGAGGAACTACTTAGAGATTCATTAAGACGAGTAAGAAGAACATCATCATCCATGGGCTCGGGAAATGAATGGAGAAGAATGGATTCTTCAGAGAGATTATATATGTCTGCGAAAATAGTAAGTCAGGCAAAGAAAAGTAAAAGATAAAATAAAAAAAAAAATTGAGGAGTAAAGATTGCTATACCATAAAGTCTGCGATTTGCGCTTTCAAGAGTAGATACTCTATTCGTTGAGACATAAGTTCAGCTTCTAGTTGTTTAATTTGTTCATCCTTCTTGCGAGACGACGCAGCTTCTTCAATCTCCGTTCTCTGATCTTCTCTTTAAGTTGCACGTTTTTCCTTTCAAGGCTATTATGTCTTTTTTTCAAGATCGGAGGCAACAACAAAAGAAGCTCTTCCAGACTACAAAGATAAGTATGGGAATGATTAAGATAAAGTTTATAATTGAAATCACAAAGAGATAAAAAGATACAAACATACCAAAGCATTAAGAGCGTTTAAGAAGCTGGAGGTCACTGTTCGGGAAACCCCGCGAAATGACTCGTTATCCTCCAACAGCGGGGCATCGCAAATATTAGTGAGAGCTTTGCAGGTAGCAGTTAAATGATCATCTCCCAATCCTTGCATGGAGTCGGAGAAGATGCTAGACAATTGTGCCATAGCAGAGGTGGTTGAGTGATTCTCCCTCGCAGAAGAAGTACCAACCTCATTTTCATTTTCGCCAGAATTCTCGTCTGTTTGAGAACTGCAGTGGGAAGAGAGATGGGTTTTCCGTTTTTAGAAAGCGGGGCGTAAGACTTGTCTTTGTGAAAAGTAGCTTTATTCTTTCCTTTAGCCTTCGCAGCATCAGCTTCCTCAACTTCAACCTTCGCATACGCATGAAGATAAGAAACAGAGGCAACAATATTGTTTAACATAATAAAAGAAAATGTTTCTTACTTCATCCGTGAGCGATCGAAGTATCGCCAGGATACTCGGCTTTGGATTTTCTTTATATTTCCTCCTCATTCTTGCGATCTAAAATTTTTGAAAGTTAGTAGATAAAAAGAGGGATAAAATGTCGTAAAGAAAAATTGAAAAAAGAAATATACCTCATTTAACTCTTCGAGGCCACTTGAACTCCCAAGGATGATAGTTCGCGAGGCGTGCAGGGAGAGTATATGAGCCTGCGATGTAAGGTCCACTCAAAAGTAAAGGAACAACCCACCATTTCTCATCTTTGGAATGACGGGGGGTACTATTGTTGCCCGAATGCCAATCAATATCTTGCATAAGCAACTTGTCAGCATCAACGTTATCATACTTCTTGAAAGCGAGCACCCCAAAATGACTTATTATTTCTCATATTTATAACGAGTAATTCGCAAAGAAATTGTCTACGGTATACTTTTCAGCAGCTATTTGTAAATTTACAAACCTAGGATCCCTAACATTATTAGGATATAAAGATCCTTTACCAGCGCCACGATGGGCAAATTCAAGCATTAAACGGATACAATCGCCACTCAACTGATAGACAGCTCGCGAGAATTTCTCATGAGAAAGAATTTCATAGAATAATGGCAACTCGGGACTCTGTACAAAGGAATGGGGAGTCCTGCGAGGAGTTGACCCAACAGATTACGATTTTATGATCATCACATTGATGATCGAAAAACAATTTTGAAGAAAGAATAGAGGAAGATCCTTGACCGGGAATAGTTGATAAGGTGAAACCCTCTTCCCGTAATTTCTTTTGAACATCAATAAAAGAAGGAGTATACGTACGACCTAGTGAAGCCATTATCGATTATGAGAATAAAGGGAGAAATTTAATTGAAGAAGAAAGATTTACAGTAGCAGGAGCGCAAGTTACGGAGAGGGGAGGTTGAAGGAAAATTGCAGAGAGAAATAAAAGAGAAGAAGTGAAAGATGAGAAAACTATATATAGAGAGAAAGATTTTTGGGAAAATAAATGCATTTAATGCGAGATGGGACGTGAATGGTCAGAAATAAGCGGTTGAATAAAACGTGTCAAGAAAGGAATGGAAGAAAAGACATTTGTAATAAATTACGTGTAAAAAATGACGGAGTTAAAATAGATAAGAATGAGCTATCGCGATATTTCAAGATATCAATTCTCATGATACTCTCTACTTCGCAGAGAATATATGAGAAGAGGCAAGATGTAGGACCAGAATATCGCGACAGCAATACTTTGCGAGATTAATAAATGACTACATTGCGAAGGAGTCGCATGGAGGTAAATAAATGACGGAATAGATGACGACAGTCAGAACATGAGGAAAGTGTGAAGACTTGGCGAGATTTAGGAGTGCCGCGAGGACAAGCAGTTACACATTCGCGAGGACTCGCAAGTTGTTTCCGAAAATAAAGGACAGCTTAGCTGTCATCCACTATGTAATACCCTATATAAAGGGTCGAGTCAGTCTGTTGTTGGGGAGGTCTTTTTGAATTGTTAAGCAAGTCATTAGGAGAGAGAAAATTAAGAGTGATTGTAATTTCTTTAGCTCTGTTCTTCATTTCTTTGTAAATCTTGGAAGAAAATAATTAATAAAACACATTATTATTCATCTTCAAATGGATTGAATAAGCAAATTCGAGTGAGGTGTGTAGTGTAGGATTTCCTGCAACTACAGAAGATTAGGATCATAAAGAGGGACAGGAAGGCCAGCGAGGATCTGACCCAGTGAAACTATAATTTATTTATCATCACAGTGATAATCAGAAAATAACTTAGCAGAAAGAATGGAAGTAGCTTCTTGATGAGGAATGGTGGATAATGTGAAACCTTTATTTTGGAAAACTTTCGGAATTCCCTCAAAAGAAGTTTTAGCTTTATGACTGCTTGGAGGCATTTTAAGTATGGGAATGAAGGAGAAATTAAATATCGAAAAAGGGAAAAACATGAAAAATTACAGCAGCAGCAGGTGCGGAATTTACGGAGGAACAGTAAAATTGCAGAGAAGTTGAAAGAAGAGTAAAAAGAAGAGAAGAGAAGAATGAGAAGAATATATATAGAGAGAAGAAGTATCGAAAAGATAAACACATTTAATGCGAAGAGAAGACGTGAACGGTTGAGAAATGGCGGTTGAGAGAGACGTGTCAAGAAGTGGATGGAGAAAGAGATACATGTAATATATTCTGCGTAAAATACAAAATCATGATAGTACGGAAGAATATGGAAAAATGAACAGCTGCGACATTTTGAAATACAAATTATCATGACATTCTCCCCTTCGCAGAGAAGACATGAGAAGAGGCAAGATGTAGGATCAGAATATCGCAACAATAACACTCTTGCGAAATTGTCAGTAACAACACTCTTGCGAGTGTCGCAGGATTGTTTAGTGTCTTCTCCGATTCTATGCAAGGATTGGGAGATGATCATTTATCTGCTACCTACGAAGCTCTCGCTAAAATTTGCGATGCCCCCCTGTTAGAGGATAATGAATCTTTTCGCGGAGTCTCCCGAACAATGACTCCCAGTCTCTTAAATGCACTCAGTGCTTTGGTATGTTCATATTTCTTTGCTTCTATGTGACTTCGATTATAAGTTTAATCTTAACAATTTCTTTACTTTCCTTTATAGTCTGGGAGAGCTTCCTTTATTGTTGCCTCAGATCTCGAGAAAAGACGCAACAATCTTGAAAAGAAAAATCTCCAACTCAGAGAGAAGATCCAAGAACTAGAAACTGAAGTTGCGACGTCTCGCAAGAAAGATGAAAAAATTCAATAGTTGGAAGTTGAGTCTACTTCTCAGAAGAATAAAATATCTACTATTCAAAGTGCAAATCAGCAACTTTATGGTACAAAATTTTTACTCTTCAAGTAGTCTTTATTTTGTCATCTGCTTTTCTTTGCCTGATTTATTATTTTCGCAGACATATATAATCTCTCCGAAGAAGCCATTCTTCTTCATTCATTTCCCGAGCCTATGGATAATGACGTTCTTCTCACTCATCTCAACGAATCTTTAAGTAGTTCGTCAAACAAAGTTGATTCCCTTCCATTAAATGAACTTCAAGCCAAATATCGTCTCTTAGAGATTGAGCATAGATCTAGTTTAGGTTTAGCTAACCGTTTTAAACAAATGTATCTTGATTCCCATAAGAAAACCAAAACTTTAAGGAAGAAAATTAGTGGCCTTATAGATGACAAGGACCGCATTGCTAATAAAGGTGCACATGCATTAGCAAAATTTCAAAAATCACTTCTCGAAGTACAAATTGAACGAGATGAATCTCTTCGTCAGAATGCTATACTTAATGAGCGAGAAGATCAAATTCGTTCGCTTCTTGTTATAAATAATGATGATGAATTCGCTTGGGCTGCGAAGGTTCTAGATAATGCCAGGAATAACTTAGGTGTTGATGTTAGCCTTCATGCTGAGCATACTGCCTTGGTTAAAGATATGATATCTGACAGAGAAGGTTGTTTATTAGACTTTACTGCTCCTTACTTCTGTAGTATTGTTATTGAATTATTAATTCATTGTCATATGTTTTGCAGAATCCGAGAAGAGATTTCAGGCGAGGATTGGAGAACTTGAATCTGAAAAAGAACAAATCGCAGAGGGCCTTTCTCTTCGCAATAACAAGTATTCCAAGTTGAAGAAACAATTGCAAGCTACAGTGGCGAATTTCAATAACGATGATGTTCGTTTTCGCAATCAAACTATTAAAACAGTTTGCAATGATCACCGCATTCCTCTTAGTTCATATCCTTGTCTTCTTGATGATATTCCTGAAGATATGCCTTTCTCGGATGTCTCTGATAGTGAATCTAGCGAAGAAGAAGAATCTGGCGAAAAGAATGATGGAATTGAAGAATCTGACAAAGAAGAAGAATCCTCAAAGAAATAACTTCTTTTTCTTCTTTCGCTTCTTGTAATATCTGTATATATACCCTTTTAATCTTCCATCTCTATAACCCCTCATTGTAAATTTCTTGGATTACTAAATATGAATTCAATCTTTGTTTTCTTTACTTGCGCATATTAATCAAGCAATTCTTCTTGTAATACGACTAACCAAAGATTATGAATACATAAATCTATCATGTGGAAATGAATAACAAGATTTTATCCTATTCATTCCCATACTTGCCTCTGTTATTTATTTTCAAATGAGAGATTTGATCAATTATCTCTGAGTAATGAAATCTCTGAATTTGGCCCTTATTGTTGGTAACTTTATAAAGAAATATAATCGTTTTCGCAAGCTTATTTGCTTCCTCAATTTTTCATATGGCTATATCTTTATTTATATTGAAGTTCATCATTGCGACAAGATCGCAGGACGTCTTCACAAATGAAGAAATCTATTGATCTTGCCTTATCATTCTTGTGTGGTCTTATTTTGCCTTCCTAATTAAAGGTCTTATTTCGCCACCCCTCGTTGCGACAAAATCGCAGGACGCCTTTACATTTTCATGTAATGACCCATTGACCTTGTCTTATCATTTCTTAAGTATTTTTGCCTCTGCAGGATATTTTATTTGCGACAATATGACATGCTTAAGTACTCTTGCGAATGTAAAATCCCATGACATTGCCGTCTTTGCGACGAAATCGCAGGACGTCTTTACATTTTCATGCAAAAACCCATTGATCTCGTCTTATCCTTGCGGTAGTATTATTGCCTCTACAGGATCATCGCACAAATATGACAAGCCTAAATTTCCTTGCGAAAATAAAGCCTCATGACATTTGCGTCTTTTGACACTTATCAGCTCCCTAATGGAGGGTGCCGCCCTTATCTTCTCCCCGGTTGCCCCTTCAAAGAGGCGTACATCGGCCATACAAGACTAGCTCCTCCCATCCTGGTCTTAACAACAACCCAGTTGTTTTCACAGACCTCTTATCCCTTATACCTATATGGTTTATGGTTACGAGACTGCACCCTAAGTGGAGTTTTCTTGGGGGCCGAGTGCAGATATACCAAGACTTGCCAAGAATGGCCGAGACACTTCAAATGCCCTGTGCACTCTTGGCTCAACCGTGTACCCCGGCGCCTTGAGCATACACTCGACTCCTTGGAAGAGACCCTCGGGCGTCCAACCAGGGTATAACCTTATATATATAGTTGGAAATCCAAGGTATATCTCCCGGATAGGCTTTCATGGGCCCCAAATTTCCATGACTCAGGTTCCAGGAGGGGTGTAACCTTTTCACTGAGCCATGTCAAGAGATACCCCCTTATATGACGCACTTTAGGTCTTACATTTGCCTCTTGCGAAATATCATTCGCGAACTAGGGTGTACGCCATAAAGGTTCGTCCCATTCACTCACTCTTTCATTTTTATTAATTCATTCAATCATTCATTTTATTTGCGAAGCTATCACACAATCTTACATTGTTTATTCATTTTTGTTTTTCAATTCTTCAATCGAATTGTCATACATTCTTGATGGCGAGATTCTCGCACATTTCTTCTTCAATTATTTTTTCTTCCTCTTACCCTTAATATGCTTTTGTCATTGCTTTTTGATGATTATTCATTTCTTACACTTTTTGCTCCTGCTGCTCTCTGCCTCTGCACCATTCAAATTTCTTAATGATTCCTTTCCATCATAATTTTCAATTGTTTTCATGCACTTGTTTCGCAATGTAACTTCTCCTCTTACAGCTATAGTTTCCACCATCAACCTTTCTCTTCTTTGTTCATCTTTTGTATGTTGCTTCCAGCCCTTTCTTTTTGCAGCTCTCTCCTCGCAACTCTCCACGTCAATCTCATAGCATTTTTGTCCTTCCGTCCAATCTCCCTTTATAATTCCGATACCGCTAGGATGAGGAAACTTTATGCATTGATGATAAGTCGACGCTACGCCCAGAATTTCGTGCAACCATGGCCTTCCGATCAATGCATTATAAGGGGACTCCACATCGACTACACAGAATAAAATTTACGTTGATAATCCTTGCAAGGGTATTCTCATATGAACTTCTCCTTTAGGCTTATTCGTTGTGCCATTGAAACCATATATTTTATACGTCGAAGGTATCAATTCTTCATCCTTCCCACCCATAGTCTTGTAAGTATGGTAGAAAAGAATGTTTACTGAGCTCCCCGTATCAATTAAGATTCTATTGATCGCCCAACAATTCTCTGCTTCATCGTCTTCGCCATCTACAGGTTTTGGATTAATTTCCAATTTTACAACCAATGGGCTATCATGCGTCTCTCTGCCTTCAGGAATCTCTTCTGCGGTGAAAGAAATAATCTGCATTTGCCATTCTTTTAACTGCGATGTCTTCGCAATGTTCATCACTTCTTTATTATCATCATCCCTCGCGAAAACCCTACTGAGAACATTATCATGAAAATCTTCAATTGTTCGGTATGAGTGTACAATGGAGTTCCAAAACAAATTTTTAGCTTTCGAACCAACTTCTATTACGAATGTTTCTTTCCCCTTTGCTGAATTTGTTCTGTGCATTTTTGGCGGCGGTGGTAATGGTTGAACCTTCTCTTCACTTTTTAGAAAATGACTCAGCTTTCCTTGGTCAATCATTCTGAGGATGATTCTTTTTATATTTCTGCAGTCATTTGTTAAGTGTCCATGAAAGCGGTGGTAAGAACAAAACTCGTGACTTCTATCACTTGGTGGTGGCTCATTCCCCATATTCCATGGTGCAGGTATGTTTTCCATCAAGAGTATAGCTTCCCATATTTTTTCCACGCTAGTATTTAATGGTGGCATTTTGATTTCCTCCCATACTACTCTATGACTTCGCTGCCCTCCATGATAATTCTGCCTTCGACCTCCATAAGTTTCTTGTGGATGATCAAGTCTTTGAATTTTGTTATTGCCGCCACGGTTGTAGTAGTTCCTTTCTCTTTCAAACTCTTCCTGATCACGACTTCCCATAGCTACTATCTTTGGTTGTCCATCATCTATTATCTTTTCTTGTTGCCCTTGCGAAGTGCTCGCCACTGTGTTTATCAACTTGGGTAATAAGCTTGCATTCGCAACGTTTGAATTTGTAGCCGCAACTGGGTATGATTCCATCTCTTTTTGCCTTTCCTCTAAAGCAATATATTCCTCCTGAAGTTCTCGCAACTCAGTCATTGTAATTGTATTCTTAACTCTAAAGATTTGAATATATAACAAATTGGTTGCGAACATAGTGTTTATGAATGATAAAATGAGATATCTTTCATCCACTCTTCCAGCCATCTCGCTACACATCGTCTTCCATCTCACAGTTAAGTGTCTTAAACTTTAGCCAACTCTTTGTTTCAGCCCAAATACATCTTCAATTCCTGGTCGCGAGGAGTTGTTACTTATATATGCCCCTAAGAATATAGCTTGTAAATGGTTGAATGACGTGATTGTGTTTCTTGGTAAACCCTCAAACCATTTCAGTGCTTCTCCTGTTAAACTTGATGCGAAATATTTGCACAATATGGCGTCATGATTCTCCCACTGTAGCATACATCTCACATACGCTTTGATGTGTTGTATTGCGCAAGTTGTTCCATCAAAAATGCTGGTTAATGCGGGTAAATTGCACTTTGGGGGTATTCCTCCTAACTGCACCTCTAGTGTAAAGGGAGTTTTCGCAGCTTCTTCGATGGCCTCATCCAGTTGTCTTCTTCCTCCTCCTCTTCTATTGTTCAACATTCCTCTCATCTCTACCAACTCTCTTAATATTTGTTCATTTACATCTGGGTTCGAATTTATTGGTCTTTTTAGCTCTGCCTCTCTCCTTTTACGTTCATGTCTACCTTGATTTTCTTGTTCAGCATTTTCTTCTCTTCTTTCTCTGCGACTTTCTCCTTCATCTCGTTCACGAATTCGCACACCGTTGTATCTATCATTTTCTCTTCTTGGTTGTCTATCAGCTCTCCTTTATATTCTTTCATATTCTTCATTGATATTTCCATTGTTGCGATTTTGCTCGCGCCTTCTTTCTCGATTGTCATGATTGTTCTGCCGAATTGCTTCCTCCAATTCCCGTTCTTCCATTTCTACTCTTAATCTTTCCCTTTCGCAAGCTAGACGCGCTTGTTCAATATAATGCTTTTCGATGTCATCTTCAATCTCCTTTTGTTTCCTCTGTATTTCTCCCCCATGCAATATTCTTCTTCCTTCTTCCTGATTTTCTTCATCAATTGGACCATTCTGCTGCCTATTTCCTTGATTTCCGTTATTTTGGACATTCTGTAAAATCTCTGGACGTGGAATACACACTATTTCCCTTCTCTCGCAGCATCCTTCATCGAGATTTGGCTCTCTTTCTAGATTTTCTTCATTAACATTTTATACAGGTAATATTCTCCTCATATCATCTCTAACCGATCCTGATCTTGATCTGGTATTACTTCTCGAGCTTCTATTCTGCAACCTCATATTTTCCATTCTTAACTCATGGTTTTGCCTTGTTAAATTTGCGCGTTCTTCCGCTTCTAATCGCCTTTCTTCATATATTGTTTGCCTCAACGTTTCTAATGCTGCGATTTCTTCATTTCTATGAGCTGTTTCTCCCATCTCTTCTTGATTTCTCTCCTCTTGTCCATTATTTATCAATTGTTGCACTTCTTCTCTTTCTTCCATAGAATTTGACCTCAATGTATGCACACTCACCCTATCATAATCTATTACTCTATTCGGTGCTGGTTGAATTGGTGGTTGAATTTGACCCTCTTCTCTATCTCTTGCGTTTATTCTTGATGGTTCACCTACTTCATTTCTCCTTTCTCCAGCTAATCTCCCGCTTCTCCTTACAATTGTTGGTTGTTCTGATGCATTCCTTCTTCTAGCCATTTCTCAACTTTAGTAACTTGTTGAAAATTATTCGAAATTTCTTTCTTGTTACTCCTGATTTTTTCGATTCACAAGGTTAATCTTCGGTTCATTCCCTGTTTCTAGCGCATATGTAGTTGCAGGAAATCCCACACTACACCCCTCACTAGAATTTTCTCAACTAATCCATTTGAAGATGAATAACTATAGATTTTATTGATTATTTTCTTGAAATGTTTACAAAGGAAGATAAAACAGAGCTAAAGAAATTACAATCACTCTAAATTTTCTCTCTCCTAATGACTTGCTTAACAATTCAAAAAAGAACTCTCCTGCAACAGATTTACTCAACCCTTTATATAGGGTAGTACACAGTGGATGACAGCTAAGCTGTCCTTTATTTTCGGGAATGTCTTGCGAAATATCGCAAGTGTACATGTATCAATTCTCGCGACACTCCTAAATTTCATGAGTCTTCACATTCTTCCCATGTTCTGGCTATCGTCATTCATTGCGTCATTTATTTTACTTCCATGCAACTCCCTCGCAATGTCGTCATTTATTAATCTCGCGAAGTATTGATGTCGCGATATTCTGATCCTACAAGATAGGCGAGATAAACTCGGCTCAAAATAGCAAATGTGTATAATCAAAGTCTATATAGCAAAATCGACTTTTGTCTCAAACATAGGAGATAGAGTAGATAGACTTTTGAGTGATAGATAAGTTCAAGTCTCCACATACCTTTTAGTCGATGAAGTTCCACCAGTTCCTTGAATAGTCCTTCTTATATGATGATCGCCATGGAGTTCTTGAGCTCAACTACACTTTCTATCCTAATCGAGACTTAGCTATAGTAGACTAGAAATCAAGACTTATAGTTTTGATCACTAACATTGACAAACATGCTTGAGATAGCACCGCATGCGAGTTCGAACGAGCAATGCTCTAACAATCTCCCCCTTTGTCAATTTTAGTGACAAAACTATCAATACATATGGAATACAAAAATAAATAAATAAACTTTTGTAGCTCCTATTCCACATGTCTAATCTTCAACAATACTCGAAATCTTCGTCACTTCCAAGTAGTCCAGTGATCCCAAAGGTTGTAAGTTTAGCATCATCGTTGTTGAAAATCCGTAGCTATAACAATGAGAAAAGCATCGGTTCTCAATCATTGTTATACAGTGTCATAGTATTATTACACAACGTCAAAGTCCAATTGCATCACAACTTCAACAACAATACTATGGTGATACTTTACTCCCCCTTAGTCAATACTCCATCTCACATGGAAACCACTCCCCCTTACATAATGATCCGAAAACCATATGTATTTGTAGTGTGAACTACAATTAATTCTCCCCCTTTTTGTCAATAAAATTGGCAAAGGTACAAGAACGGGATCCTAATGAAATTTCCGTAAGAGACATTTCATGAACAATAGTAAATGTATATCATCTTGTTTAGATGCAATCATAAAGCCGAAGCTAATGCATTCATCAAGGAGTTCATAGAGATACAAGATAACCCCTCAAATATTCCACAGCCGCACTCCCCACAAAGATTTGGCAATTAAGCACAAGTTCAATTAAGAACTCTCCCCCATAAAATGTCATTCCCGAAAGAACAACAAGAGCGACCTTAATTTCAAAATAAAATAAGGATTTCTTTGTACATAAAAATTACATGCAAGTATGAATTTGAATCCAAAAAGAAATATTCAATCAAATTTATCGTAAGCGAACCACGATTAATTTAACCAAATATGCTCAACACAAGTAAACTTATGGAGACTTAAGAATTCAATTAGATTAATCACAAGTAAACCCATAATTAATCTAATCAAAATAAACAACTAAACTAATCACAAAAGTAATTAATAAATTTAATTGGTCATTCTCGACATAAGAAATTCTATGGAGCAATGACTAAGTTGATCATGAAAATAATCAACCCAGTCAAAAATGCTCAGACATAAGAAAACTTATGGAGTCAAAACTAAATAACCAAACAAGATGATTAATTTAGTTCACTCATGCTCGACTGATGCGTGTCGTAGGTGCAATCAAATTAATCAATATTTCCACTCAATTAAAAATAATATAATGGAAGTCAAGTTCGTTCCCACGAGGAGCAAGAGATTCTAGTTGTAAAAATTGTCACAAAAGGGGGGTGTAAAAACCAAAAGAAAATAAACAAAGCAATCAAATCGAAAGTTGAAAGCAATAAGAGAGACAAGATCAAGGAATCCTTCTTCGTTACGAAACAATGAATCAAGTTATGTTCTTTTCTACTTGTTATTAGTCACAAATTATCACCAACCGTAGGTAAAGCAGCTAGATCGAGTGCTAAACCCCTAAATCCCTTGTATCACCGGGATACGGAAGTTCTCGACTACTGGATTCTATTTACCAAACCACCTAGTAGTAGATCACTCTAGATGTAATTTAAATAAACGCATTAAGATTTATGAACTTATTAGGTCAATATTAGTAGTTAGACTCTTAGATCAAGGTCTACTTGCTAACGTTGTTTTCACACACAATTGCTCAACGGAATCCCTCCGCAAGGTCTCGTGTTTTCTACTTATGTAAAAAGTCAAGAAACGATTACTTATCTCCTAACTTTCACTATCTTTAGATAAAATTAACAAATTAATTTAGCGTGCACTCCAAACAATCTATCAATCAATCATGAATGAATAAACATTCCTATTAGTAAAAACAATCGATAATCATGTGAAAAAACCTCAAGATAGAATTGAAACAAACTCAAACCATATATTAAGAACTAGGAATTCATCCTCAATCAATAATAAAATTAGCTACTCATGTTTTTGAAATTCACACAAAATAATTAAAAGGAGAATTTTCAAGTTCACACAAATAATTAAGAAGAAAAATTGAAAGCAAAAACACAAGTGTTGTGTGTGTAGAGAGGTGTGTAGAGAGGTGTGTAAAAGATGGTAGAAAACTTCTCTATTTATAGGCTTCAATATTCTCCAACTCTTCCAAGGATTAGAATCCTTTTCCTTTAGCAATTCAACTTCCAAATTCAAGTCTTTTCTCAACTCTTCATCTTCTCTTTCCAAATTTGAGCCAAATTCTCCATCCAATTCCTAGTCCAAGTCTTCACACCCATGAGAGAAATCCATAGAAAATTCTGGAATTTTGGTCGCCGGAAAACTGGGATTGTGGCCGGAATAGTCGCCGCCGGCCACCTGAAAATTTCTCCGTCAGGGGAATATTCGACGGAATATTCCGTCAGTCCACCGTTAGGACTAACGGTCAAACGGGTCAACCGTCAGTCAACGGTTAGTCAGCGGGTCAAGGGAAGTCAAGCCAGATGGCGAGTCAGTCACTGAGTCAGCTTCTAACTCGTTGGCTTACTCGGCTTACTGGTCTGAGTGGTTGAGTCACCGAGTTATCCTAGCGAGCCACTGAGTCGACTCATCAGAACTGAACTCCAGCCTAGGCCATTGCACAGCTTGCACAGGCCAAGCATCTCTGCTAGCCATGTTGGCCCTCAATTCCACCTGCAATCCATGCTCTTCCCCAACTGCAAACACTCTGTAGCTTCAGTTTCATCTCACTCAGGCCACAGTTCTCTCCTGCAACCTTGCATTGCTTCAATGCCACAAGTCAGTGCAAGTCATGCCTGCAAATTCACCAGCTTCAGATTACATAGCTCCATTTTCTCCTGCCAGTTGCACAAAGCTGCCAACTCCTTGTCCTGCTCTTAACTACAATTCTATCAAAGCCATTGCCAACTACACTCTGCCACATTCACAGCTGCAGCTTCAATCATTAACAACATCAGGTCCATCTGAGTTTCAACATAACCATCAGCTCAACATCCAACACCACATAATTCCTTAGCCATCTTCTCAAACCACCTGACTGCATTTGACACTTCAGCTCAAACCTTTACAGCAATCATCACAAGCTACAGCTCCACCACAGATCCATTTCTCTTAATTCTGAAAGATTACAGGGCAATACCCATCTCAAACTCACAGCATTACCTTCTCCAATTCAATAGCAGCAACAGCTTCTCAGACCCATATTCATATCAACATCAGCTACTGAACTTCCCTGTAATTCCCAGCATATACAACATCAGGTTTTGTTCTTCAAAGCTGAATCTAAACAAGACCCGTCTCTGCTTCAAACCCCATCTGAGCTTCAATTTCATTCAATCTCATACCGATTCATCACAAACCCATCCATAATATCTTACCCAATTTAACATTCATCCTCAATTCGAACGGCAACAGATCCCATTCTTCCAACTATTCTTGCTTCACCAACACAAACCCATTCTGCAATATATTCACCTCCTAAATCCATTACCTGATTCGATTACAGCCACATAACTGGTTCCCAACCACAGACCTTAAGCCGCTTTGATTTCAATCTGCTACGATCTTGTTCTGTTGCCTGAGTCAATCGACTAACAGAACCCTAAGTTACTTCCTCCAACAACAAAACCACCTTCATCTTCACAGATCGAACAGCAGAACCCATCTCAGATACCACCATCAGATCGAACCCATCTCAAGCATCAGGGTCTTCTCAATTCACAGACCATCAAGAACAATTTCAGCTTCTTCTTCTCTCGAGTCTCGACTGCTCTGAAAATTTCTCGATTTTGGTTTAACCAGCAGAAATGGCTGCTCTCTCTCTTTTCTTTCAAATGATTGAGAAATCAATTCTCAATTTTAGGTCAGGTTATAATTACACGGATCCGGGTCGGGTCAGATGGATCAGGCTTCGGTTAGGGTATGGAGCAGGGTATGGATGGTGGGCTTGGGTATGGGTCAGAGTTTTAGGGTGTGGATGGTGGGCTTGGGTATGGGTCAGAGTTTTAGGGTGTGGGTGGATTCAAACACCCACCATAAGTACACCCCAATTGTGCTATTCTCACTCCCTTCTTTTGGATAAGGGACACCTCTTTGACCTCCCCTTAACCTTGGCTGGGCTCCATATAGTATTCCCTCCTTGGTGAAATGACAATTACGCCCTTTTGCTCAAATTGGATAGTTTCTTCTTCTTTTCCTCCGTGCGACTCCAAAGTAGCTACAAAACTCAAAACAAGCGTAAAATACAAAATTCACACAAAAAATAGCAAAGAAAGCATAAACTCTAGATAGTAAATACGGTGTATTCTACACCTATCAAATTCCCCCACACTTAGACTTTGCTAGTCCTCGAGCAAATCAAACTAAAAACTCACAACTTCAGAGCGTTCAAGCGTCACAAGCATCCAAAGAGTTATGAGGACATAGAGTTTCTGCATGCTAGTAATAAGAAGTTAGAAATACTAAAGAACATATTCTCGTTCTTAATTGTTGAGTGAGAAATAACCACACCATAATGAGAGAACGCGTGTTTGAGAAACGATCAATAAGCATTTCGCCTCGACTTCTGCCTCACCAAATAAGATTTTATGATAATTGCACTCAAAAAGAAGGCTTTTATATGGATCTCACATGTGTGCAGGTAGGAATGAAGAGAGAATTCCCGCAACACGTTGAATGGTGGGAAGGACATCTTCCGAAATTTTGAAAACCCCACATCTTTTAATATTTTGAAAAACCATTTTTTCTAACGATCTCTAAGAAAGGAAATCAACCACTTATATCGAGGATGAGATTACTTACTTACCTTCACATCCGATTGCCAATTATGATAACACCACTCTCACGGCATCCAATAGAAACGTCTTCCGCTCCTCGTCTTGATCTTCATGGTCTTCGTCTTCGGTTTCAACTATTGATGATAAACCCTCGAATTTCATAAATCCTTGACAATTTGTAACTCTTGTACCTTAAAAATCCTTGTCGCTTAAAACTTCCTTATAGATTTTCCTTTCCCACGGCTTATTAAATAAAAACAAAACAAATATTTCTCTTGTTTTTTTTTTTTTTTTTTTTTTTTTTTTTTTTTTTTTAAACAAGAGAAATAAAATACAAAAAATAAACCATGGCCGTGGGAGAAGTATTTTACCGCTTGATTCTTCACAACTTGTATCAAAAATTCTCACCTTTTAATTTTCTTCACTTTCATGAATAAGTCTTCATACTTGGATATAAAATTACCTCATTGTATTGTAAGTCCTCAACATATATGTAAAAATCTGCTCTTTGTATGTTGCTTTACTTGTATTTGAAATTTGCTCTTTTTCCCGTTCCGTTGCTTGTAAACCTTAAACTTTTTCCAACTTTCCTTGTAGATTTTGATGTCGCTCCTTGTTGATGATGAATGTGTTTCTATGGATCCGTTGTTGTCGAGAGAGAAATGGTGCTAACCGCAAATCGAACTACAAGAAGGTGGCTTTCATCTATAGACGTCACCCTTATGATTGACAAAATTAGCACTCAAGAGATCAAAGAGTAGTGCTTCTATTGGTGGGAGGTTGGGTAGCTCACCATTCTACCCTAATTAACGTATGGTGACACACACTCAAAAGAAGCTCTTTAGTAGATGGAAAATTTCTGGTCGGTGCCTCTCATGATATGAATACGGGTAGTCTCCACTAATGATTGATCAGCAACTCTAATAATGCACTTCTCCTGCACCAAATTCGCATCCCCGGCATGATTAAATCCATTATTTAACACTCTAACAAACAAGAAATCCGAATGTAGTTCTCTAACACTTCCAAGTTCAATTATGTCGGTCAAAATCTCTATGTAAACATACCTAGAAGTATGCTAGGGACTCTAAAATCTCTAAAAGTTGGAGTTTCTATGTAAAACTTTTTTTTTTTTTTAAAAACTTTTTTAATTTTTTTTGTAATTTTTGTTTTAAAAACATGCTTAACCACTCCCCCCACTTAAACCTTACATTGTCCTCAATGTAATTGAATCCTCCTAGTAAAGTCAAGGTGGAAATTTTAACATGATAAGAAACAAGAAAAAGAAATAACAAAAAGCAAAAGGATAAGAAATACAAAACCGATGGGTTGCCTCCCATTAAGCGCTTGTTTTAAAGTCGACGGCCCGACTTAGCTCTTGCCGCACATTACTCCTCCGAGGGAGTGAATCTCCAAATGAAAGTTCATCCAAATTCACATAAGCGATGTTCTCATAGTATGGCTTCAATCTATGGCCGTTGACTTTGGAAACCGAATTGTCTCTAAGACTAGTAATTTCAACTGCACCATGAGGAAAAACATTAGTAACAACATATGGTCCAATCCATCGGGACCTTAACTTTCCAGAAATAATTTAAGGCGAGAATGATATAAAAGGACTTTTTGTCCCACGATGAAGCTTTTACGAGAAATCATCTTGTCATGAAAAAGCTTGGTCTTTTCCTTGTAAATACGGGCACTCTCGTAAGCATCATTACGTATCTCCTCTAACTCATGTAGTTGTAACTTCCTTTGTTTCCCCGCTTCATCATACTCCATGTTGAATTTCTTTATCGCCCAATAAGCCTTATGTTCAAGTTCAACCGGAAGATGACAAGCCTTACCATAAACCAACCTATATGGAGACATACCAATCGATGTCTTATACGCCGTTCTATACGCCCAAAGTGCATCATTTAGCTTAAAGCTCCAATCTTTCCTTGTGGTATTCACCGTTTTCTCAAGAATGGACTTGATCTCACGATTTGAAATTTCCGCTTGTCCACTAGTTTATGGATGATAAGGCGTACCAATTTTGTGTGTTATGTTGTACTTCTTGAGGAGAGCGTGGAAAGCCTTCTTGAAATGTGAGCCTCCATCGCTTATCACCACTCTTGGTGTACCATGCCTATTGAATATATTTTCCCTTACAAAATCACAAACAACTTGAGAGTCATTAGTTTTTGTGGCTCTAGCCTCCACCCATTTCGAAACATAATCAACGGCAAGAAGTATATAAAAGTTTCCATTCGAATTGACAAAAGGGCCCATAAAATCAATACCCCACACATCAAAAATCTCAACGGCGAGAATTGGTGTGAGTGGCATTTGATTTCGAGCACCTAGATTGCCCGTTCGTTGACATCTATCACACGATTTACAAAAAACATATGAATCTTCAAACAAGGTGGGCCAATAAAATCCACTCTCGAGAACTTTGAGAGCGGTACGTTTAGAACCAAAGTGGCCACCACAAGCAAAAGTGTGGCAAAAGGAGAGAATGGATTGAAATTCGGAATTAGGCACGCACCTTCGCATTATTTGATCAACGCCATATTTCCATAAGTATGGTTCATCCCACACATATTGTTTAGCTACCTTCTTAAGTTTCATCTTTTGGAAATTAGACATTGTACTAGGTACTTTCCTTGTCACCAAGTAATTCACTATATCCGCATACCAAGGTGTTGATTCTTCCATGGAGAAAAGTTGTTCATCCGGAAAGCGGTCATGTAATGGAAGTTCCTCTTGAGACATAATAAGCCTACTAAGATGATCCGCAACGGTATTCTCCACACCCCTCTTATCACGAATTTCTATGTCGAACTCTTGTAACAATAGGATCCACCGAATTAATCTTGGCTTAGCTTCTTTCTTCTTTATTAAGTGTCTTAGTGCGGCATGATCGGAATACACAATAACCTTTGTACCCACCAAATATGATCGAAATTTTTCCAACGCAAAAACTATAGCCAATAACTCCTTTTCCGTGGTAGAATAATTGATTTGTGCATCATTAAGGGTCCTAGATGCATAATAGATAACATGGGACAACTTGTCCACTCTTTGACCCAAAACGGCTCCAACCGCATAATCACTAGCATCACACATTAATTCAAATGGAAGATTCCAATCCGGTGATTTGATAATCGGCGCACTTGTTAACATCTCCTTTAATTTATCAAAAGCATCCTTGCATTCCTTGTTGAAGTCGAAAGGTACCTCCTTTTGTAATAACTTGCACATCGGCATGGAGATTTTGGAGAAATCCTTGATAAACCGCCTATAGAAACCTGCATGACCAAGAAAAGAACGGATCTCCCTCACCGAAGTGGGATATTGTAAGTTTCTTATTAAATCTATCTTTGACTTGTCCACTTCGAGCCCTCGAGAGGACACAATGTGACCAAGTACTATGTCGTGGTTTACCATAAAGTGACATTTCTCCCAATTAAGGACAAGGTTTGTGTCTATGCATCGTTTAAGAACTAGTTCAAGGTTGTTTAAACATCCATCAAAAGAATTGCCATAAACACTAAAGTCATCCATAAATACCTCGATGATGCGCTCCACATAATCCGAGAATATACTCACCATGCATCTTTGAAAAGTAGCCGGCGCATTGCAAAGGCCAAACGGCATCCGTCTATATGCAAACGTTCCAAACGGACAAGTGAAAGTGGTCTTCTCTTGGTCCTCCGGTGCAATAACAATTTGATTATATCCCGAATAACCATCCAAGAAGCAATAATAAGAATGCCCCGCTAACCGCTCCAACATTTGATCAATGAAAGGTAAAGGAAAGTGATCCTTTCGGGTTGCGGAATTAAGCTTTCTATAATCAATGCACACTCTCCAACCGGTTTGAACTCTTGTAGGAACAAGTTCATCGTCTTGATTTCGAACAATCGTGACCCCGGATTTCTTTGGTACCACTTGAACCGGACTAACCCACTTGCTATCGGAAATTGGGTAGATTACCCCCACACTTAGCAATTTGAGTATCTCTTTTTTCACAACCTCCATCATGGGAGGATTAAGCCTACGTTGAGCATCACGTACCGACTTTACGTTCTCTTCCATTAGAATCCGATGCATGCACATGGATGGACTAATGCCCTTGATGTCCGCAATTGTCCACCCAATAGCCGTTTTGTGCTCTCTCAAGACTCTAAGCAAACGGTCTTCTTGTACCGGTGTGAGGTTCTTAGAAATAATCACCGGAAGCTCATCTCCATCTCCCAAGAAAGCATACTTCAAATGGTCCGGAAGCGGCTTCAATTCTAGTTTGGGCGCCTTCACAATAGATGGTACAAGTATTTCATCATTCACGGGTAAAGAAATATATGAAACATTACCCTTTTTAGCTTCTTGTAATGTCGCCAAAGCACCACACATCTCCACCAATTCCTTGGAGATTTCAACATCCAAGTTAGACAAGCCATGGACGTCCAATTCAATGCTCTTTTGCAACACCACATCAAGTTCATCCTCTTGGTTCAACTCCACCATTTGTTGCGCTAATGAATCAACCACATCAATGGAGTAAACGGAATGCACATCACTTGGGTAGCGCATGGCTTCAAATATGTTAAAGTGTATTATCTCCTTATCGAATTCCATAGTGAGTGTACCCTTATCAACATCAATCTTCGTCTTCGCGGTCTTCATGAATGGCCTCCCAAGAAGTAAAGAAGTAGATGCTCGGTTCTCATTATTGTCCATATCCACCACAAAGAAATCCACCGGAAAAATAAGCTCATTTACTTGCACTAGCACGTCTTCTACAAGCCCCTTTGGATATATGTTAGACTTGTTCGCTAATTGGATAATAACTCTTGTCTCTTTCAAAGGTCCAAGATTCAAGGAGTCATATATTTCGGCCGACATCACACTAATGGAAGCACCCAAGTCAAGTAAAGCATGTTCAAACCTTTGCTTACCAATAGTAATTGGCACCGTGAAACCACCGGGATCCGTGCACTTTGTAGGCATCTTCTTCAATAGCATAGCCGACGCACTCTCACCAACTTTAGTAATTTCATTATCAAGCAACCTATCCTTCTTTGTGCATAATTCCTTCATGAACTTCGCATACCGTGGCATTGTCTTGATGGCCTCAATGAATGGGATGTTGATTTCAATCTTCTTGAAAATATCCATGAGTGCCTTGTCTTGAGCTTCTTTCTTGGATTTAGCAAAACGACTAGGAAAAGGAGGTGGAGTAGTGAAAGTAGGAACCGGTTCCTTGGATTGGTCGGTTGGTGTTGAATTCTCCTTTGGTGCGGCTTCCTCCTTATCTTTGACTACCTCTTCAATAGCTTCTTCATGATGACTTGGACCCTCCACTTGTCTTCCACTTCTTAGAGTAACCGCATTAACATTCTCTCTTGGATTCACAAATGGTTGTGAAGGAAGTTTTGTGGATGCTTGAGATTTTAATAGGTTCACATCGGTCGCCAATTATCCCATTTGAGTTTGTAAATCCTTGATAGCCGAATCGGTCTTTTGTTGATTTTGTTGAAACAATGACGTAATACCTTGCATCATGACATTAAGCTTATCATCAATTGAAGAATCACGTTCCTTGACTTGTTGTGGTTGAAATTGTTGAGAACCACCTTGTTGTTGAGGTTGGAAACGTGATTGTTGAAAACCACCTTGTTGTGCATATGGATTAGGAGCCGCCGCTTGCTTGTTTGCATAACTAAAGTTGGGATGATCCTTCCAACCGGGATTATAGGTATTGGAGTATGGATCTTACCTTGGCCTTTGATTTGGATATAAAGTATTCACTTGTTCGGTCTCACCATCCGGAATAATTACCGCGGCCATCCTTTGAATCATTGTCTCCATGTTACTCATCCTTTGATCAAGATGTGATGAAGAATCACTAACTTCATGCACTCGCCTAACCATAGGTTCATCCCTTGTGTAGAATTGTTGCGAGTTCGCAGCCATACTTTCAATCAACTCGGTAGCTTGGGTCACCGTCTTGTTCACTAGTGCACCACCACCCGCGGCGTCAAGAAGAGACCTATCGTTTGGGTTGAGAGCTTCGTAGAAGTATTGGAGTATCATAACCTCACTAAATTGATGGTGTGGACAGCTTGCCACCAACCTCTTGTATCGCTCCCAACATTCATACAATGATTCTCCCACTTGTTGTTTCAATCCACAAATCTCCTTGCGAATTTGAGTAGCTTTGGATGCGGGAAAATATCTCTCGAGGAAAAGTTTCTTCATCCCATTCCATGTTGTGATACTTCCGGAAGGCAAATAATATAACCATTCCTTAGCATTGCCCGCCAAAGAAAACGGGAAAGCTTTCAACATTGCTCCATCCGCATTAGTCTCCGGTGGAAGCATAGCCATAACTATGGTATAGAAGTCCATAAGATGTTTGTTTGGGTCCTCATTCACCATGCCATGGAACTTTGGTAACTCTCTAATCAACCCCGGCTTGATCTCGAAGTTTGAGTTAGTTTGGATACACCATTGTTGTGTATCAAGCCTGTGAGAAGCTAGGTCCTTGAGTGTACGATCAGCCATCGTTTCTTCCTCTTTGTCCGAATCTGTGAAATCACTTGATGAAGACGGAGGAAGTGGAGTGTTAACCGCTCGAATGAAATCCTTTAGTTGAGTGCCGGATCGAAGACGTATTGGACTCGGTCTGCCCTCTTTAAGCATTCACCAAAGATATAGCACCTGAAACAAGATTCTCAAAAACTAAGTTAGATACGGTATAGAATCTAACAAAGCAAGAATAAAGCAAAAAAAAAAAAAACAACTAAAATCGTCCGCTGCTCCCCGGCAACGGCGCCAAAATTTGATGCGTGTCGTAGGTGCAATCAAATTAATCAATATTTCCACTCAATTAAAAATAATATAATGGAAGTCAAGTTCGTTCCCACGAGGAGCAAGAGATTCTAGTTGTAAAAATTGTCACAAAAGGGGGGTGTAAAAACCAAAAGAAAATAAACAAAGCAATTAAAATCGAAAGTTGAAAGCAATAAGAAAGACAAGATCAAGGAATCCTTCTTCGTTACGAAACAATGAATCAAGTTATGTTCTTTTCTACTTGTTATTAGTCACAAATTATCACCAACCGTAGGTAAAGCAGCTAGATCGGTGCTAAACCCCTAAATCCCTTGTATCACCGGATACGGAAGTTCTCGACTACCGGATTCTATTTACCAAACCACCTAGTAGTAGATCACTCTAGATGTAATTTAAATAAACGCATTAAGATTTATGAACTTATTAGGTCAATATTAGTAGTTAGACTCTTAGATCAAGGTCTACTTGCTAACGTTGTTTTCACACACAATTGCTCCACGGAATCCCTCCGCAAGGTCTCGTGTTTGCTACTTATGTAAAAAGTCAAGAAACGATTACTTATCTCCTAACTTTCACTAGCTTTAGATAAAATTAACAAATTAATTTAGCGTGCACTCCAAACAATCTATCAATCAATCATGAATGAATAAACATTCCTATTAGTAAAAACAATCGATAATCATGTGAAAAAACCTCAAGATAGAATTGAAACAAACTCAAACCATATATTAAGAACTAGGAATTCATCCTCAATCAATAATAAAATTAGCTACTCATGTTTTTGAAATTCACACAAAATAATTAAAAGGAGAATTTTCAAGTTCACACAAATAATTAAGAAGAAAAATTGAAAGCAAAAACACAAGTGTTGTGTGTGTAGAGAGGTGTGTAGAGAGGTGTGTAAAAGATGGTAGAAAACTTCTCTATTTATAGGCTTCAATATTCTCCAACTCTTCCAAGGATTAGAATCCTTTTCCTTTAGCAATTCAACTTCCAAATTCAAGTCTTTTCTCAACTCTTCATCTTCTCTTTCCAAATTTGAGCCAAATTCTCCATCCAATTCCTAGTCCAAGTCTTCACACCCATGAGAGAAATCCATAGAAAATTCTGGAATTTTGCTCGCCGGAAAACTGGGATTGTGGCCGGAATCCGGCCGGAATAGTCGCCGCCGGCCACCTGAAAATTTCTCCGTCAGTCCACCGTTAGGACTAACGGTCAAACGGGTCAACCGTCACCAACGGTTAGTCGGCGGGTCAAGGGAAGTCAAGCCGGATGGCGAGTCGACCATCGAGTCGGCTTTCTAACTCGTTGGCTTACTCGGCTTCTTGTGCGAGTGGCTGAGTCACCGAGTTATCCTAGCGAGCCACTGAGTCGACTCATCAGAACTGAACTCCAGCCTAGGCCATTGCACAGCTTGCACAGGCCAAGCATCTCTGCCAGCCATGTTGGCCCTCAATTCCACCTGCAATCCATGCTCTTCCCCAACTGCAAACACTCTGTAGCTTCAGCATCTCACTCAGGCCACAGTTCTCTCCTGCAACCTTGCATTGCTTCAATGCCACAAGTCAGTGCAAGTCATGCCTGCAAATTCACCAGCTTCAGATTACATAGCTCCATTTTCTCCTGCCAGTTGCACAAAACTGCCAACTCCTTGTCCTGCTCTTAACTACAATTCTATCAAAGCCATTGCCAACTACACTCACCACATTCACAATTTCAGCTTCAATCATTAACAACATCGAGTCCATCGAGTTTCAACATAACCATCAGCTCAACATCCAACACCACATAATTCCTTAGCCATCTTCTCAAACCACCTGACTGCATTTGACACTTCAGCTCAAACCTTTACAGCAATCATCACAAGCTACAGCTCCACCACAGATCCATTTCTCTTAATTCTGAAAGATTACAGGGCAATACCCATCTCAAACTCACAGCATTACCTTCTCCAATTCAATAGCAGCAACAGCTTCTCAGACCCATATTCATATCAACAGCAGCTACTGAACTTCCCTGTAATTCCCAAAGATATACAAGATCGTGTTTTGTTCTTCAAAGCTGAATCTAAACAAGACCCGTCTCTGCTTCAAACCCCATCTGAGCTTCAATTTCATTCAATCTCATACCGATTCATCACAAACCCATCCATAATATCTTACCCAATTTAACATTCATCCTCAATTCGAACGGCAACAGATCCCATTCTTCCAACTATTCTTGCTTCACCAACACAAACCCATTCTGCAATATATTCACCTCCTAAATCCATTACCTGATTCGATTACAGCCACATAACTGGTTCCCAACCACAGACCTTAAGCCGCTTTGATTTCAATCTGCTATGATCTTGTTCTGTTGCCTGAGTCAATCGACTAACAGAACCCTAAGTTACTTCCTCCAACAACAAAACCACCTTCATCTTCACAGATCGAACAGCAGAACCCATCTCAGATACCACCATCAGATCGAACCCATCTCAAGCATCAGGGTCTTCTCAATTCACAGACCATCAAGAACAATTTCAGCTTCTTCTTCTCTCGAGTCTCGACTGCTCTGAAAATTTCTCGATTTTGGTTTAACCAGCAGCAATGGCTGCTCTCTCTTTTCTTTCAAATGATTGAGAAATCAATTCTCAATTTTAGGTCAGGTTATAATTACACGGATCCGGGTCGGGTCAGATGGATCAGGCTTCGGTTAGGGTATGGAGCAGGGTATGGATGGTGGGCTTGGGTATGGGTCAGAGTTTTAGGGTGTGGATGGTGGGCTTGGGTATGGGTCAGAGTTTTAGGGTGTGGGTGGATTCAAACACCCACCATAAGTACACCCCAATTGTGCTATTCTCACTCCCTTCTTTTGGATAAGGGACACCTCTTTGACCTCCCCTTAACCTTGGCTGGGCTCCATATAGTATTCCCTCCTTGGTGAAATGACAATTACGCCCTTTTGCTCAAATTGGATAGTTTCTTCTTCTTTTCCTCCGTGCGACTCCAAAGTAGCTACAAAACTCAAAACAAGCGTAAAATACAAAATTCACACGAAAAATAGCAAAGAAAGCATAAACTCTAGATAGTAAATACGGTGTATTCTACACCTATCAAACATAAAGTACCTTACGGAACAACAACACAGCTAATCACAAAAACAATCAACATAAGTTGTTTAGAGCTCAACATAAGACACTTTATGGAACAACACAATATTTACACAAAAATTGTGGATTAGGGAAGATCAATTACTGCGGAATACACAAGGATTCATTCTATTTCCATGCACAAAAACATATAATAGACATCATCCTTGAATCACAAAAGATTTTAACCTATATTCCATCAAAGAATTGACAATATAGGCTTAAGTTTCGTGTTTGTCAAAAGTCTATTCATTCTTTTATCAATACTTACATATCAACTCATGAACGACTTTACTTTTGACAAAATATGGGACAATCAAGTTCACGGATGTAAACACACATATCCCATAACAGTATTGCAATATATGAAACCATAAAGATTAATACTACAAAAATCATCTTCCAAACAAGTTTAGAATTTAAACCAATAAGTCTAAAAACATGAAGATGAAAACATTGGACATAGCTATGTGTAATCACAATAATGGCTATTCCAAACACTAGTTATTCTTCTAAACAAAACAAGAAAAATAGAAGATTTATTAGGCAATATAAGAAATCAGAGTTCGTTGAGAACCTCATATCTTTTAATGAAACCATCAAAGAATGTATCGCTGATTTCCTTTATTCCCTTGACTGTAGATACACCATGTTCATGAGTTAGAACACTAACTTTGCGATCAACCACTCAAGCTAGCTCCCTAGCTTTAGCATAGTCCATTATGAGTTTTTTTTTGATTCCGTGTCAGAATATTCTGATCAGCAAGAATTCTGGCCTGACCATCTAGAAGTTGGTTTATTTGCAGTTGAAGATTTGCAAACTCAACCCTTGAATCGTTCTGAAAATGAGTTAAATTCTTGACAGAATCATCAATCCAGGAGTTTTGATCCTTTCTTTCAAGAATCTTCTTTAGAACCAGCTCCTGAATTGACTCACGTTCCCGATCGCCTTCCTCCATATCAAAACACACAATCTCTTGAGATCTTACAGAGTTCTCCATAAAAGTTTAGGGATAAAGAAACAAAATATATAAGAAGTATATATGCGTTTGTAAGCAAGAGTAAGAAAACTCCAGTTTCAAAAACCCTAGGATCTCACGAGAGGAGGTCTCGGACGTTTGTGGACTGTTAACACAAAATCAAACAAAAACAATATACAACATACTTGAGTATTTCCCAATTAATAATTTCCTTGCACCTCTCAAGTTAGAAGCAAGGAAATAAATACATGATATCAGGTAGTGAGGTGGAAATTAATACCACTTTGATCATTGAGAAAGGATTTTTACATATCATCTGACACTTTGATCTTTGTGTTCTTCGCCTTTCTTTGGTTGACTTTCATCCTTGACATGGCGTATTCAACATATCTATCAGACGGCTTTCTCCGAGGACTAAATCTAGTACCTCTTGCAATTGGTTCAAGAGGGTTGGAATGAATTGGAATCCATTTTCTAGACTTAGATTTACCAGACTTATTCTTATAAACACGAGGAATGTGTTCATTAGTGGCATAAGAGTTCATACCATTGAATTGAACATGTTTCCTGTGATGATTTCTAGAGAAGAGATCATTTTTATAAGATTTCTGGTTTTCCGTGGATATGCGATTCACTGCAGTAGTCGATCGACTATTTGTTCCATTAACAGTGAAGAGAAGCAAACTATGAAGTTTAAAAATTTGTTTCCTTCTGGAAAACCAATGGATTGCATAGTGATTCCACAAAAAGTACAGGTTCGTGGAGGATAAACAACACTTGGCAACTGTCTTGACTCCATAACCATATGAGGAGATTGTAACTTAAGTAAACTTTTACTGACACAATCTTCTTCTGAAGAGCATTTCATCTTGTACAGAACATCACGAGGATTGGTTTGTACATATAATTTTCCCTTTAAGACAGAGTTTTCCTTTTCCAAGGATTTACACTGAGCAAGGGCCAAAGTAAGAGATGCACTTAGTTTCACTTTTTCGACCCGAAGTCTGTTGAGCTCTGATGAATGAGTCTCGATCAAACGTTTTTCTCTAATTGAGTCTTCCTTAACAATATCCTCAAGATCACTAATATTTTCACGTTGTAGAGAAGTTTCTTGGAGAAGTTTCTCAATATTCTTAGAGAAAGATTCAATGATGTTATAGAGATCACGTTCTCGATCAATAGACTTTTCAAATTCATCTATAAGCTGACCATGGTCCTCAAAATCAATGATCTCAGCGGAATTTTTTGAAATTCCGGTAAGCTCCTTTTCAACTTTTGCCCGAGTGTCACATGTCTCATGAGAGGAAGAACTATCAACATTAGATTGAACATTCTTTCTACCTCGGGATTCAGAAGAATCAACTAAGGAGTAATCCTTTGAGGTGTTTTCAAGACAGTTGGCGTAATCGAAAGCTTTGGGAGACATCTAGGTATGCGTAAAATAGATCTTGTCCTCAGACTCAGATTGCTACAAACACAGACGTATAAGGTCTTGAACGTGTTTGCCTGGTCTGATACCAATTGAAAAAGCGGGGGTCTAACAACCACACCCAATTTTTCACTTAGGCAATCTATATGGACAAACTCCAATATACTTTCTAGAGAATCAACTAGACAGTCAGACTCAATCAATAGAAAAGTATATCAAAGAGTTTATATCTCAATCTCTCGATTTAAATCTTACTCAAACAAACTGCGAGTCTCAATTTAAATACTACAGAGATTAACTTGGATGGTACCAAAGAACAATATCCAAGTGTCAATCAATTTAAATCAACAACCAAAAGGTCGGATATTCTAATTGATTGAACAACGCACAACCTGTATTATTACAATTATATAACAAAATATAATGCGGAAAAGAAATAACACAGAGACACCAAAATTTTGTTAACGAGGAAACCGCAAATGTAAAAAAACCTCGGGACCTAGTCCATATTGAACATACACTGTATTAAGCCGCTACAAACACTAGCCTACTCCAAATTAACTTCGGTCTGGACTGTAGTTGAACCCCAACCAATCTTACACTGATCCAAGGTACAGTTACGCTCCTACGCCTCTGATCCCAGCAGGATGCTACGTACTTGATTCCCTTAGCTGATCTCACTCACAACTAAGAGTTGCTATGACCCAAAGTCGAAGACTTTAATAAACAAATCTGTATCACACAGAAAAGTCTACGGTAATAGATAAATCCGTCTCCCACGAATATACCTACGAGTTTTTGTTCCGTCTTTTGATAAATCAAGGTGAACAAGAACCAGACTTATAAAACCAGACTTATATTCCCGAAGAATGGCTCAGTTTTATCAATTACCTCACAATAATCTTAATCGACGCAGCGAAAAAATATTTCGGAATCACAAACGATGAGACGAATTGTTTGTGATTACTTTTATATCTTGCCTATCGGAGATAGAAATATGAAGCCAATTATTCCAATTGTACTCATACGATAGAAGATGCAAGATCAGATCACACAACTACAAGAAAAGTAGTATCGGTCTGGCTTCACAATCCCAATGAAGTCTTTAAGTCGTTAACCTGGTTTAGAAGAAGAAACCAAAGGTTAAAGGAGAATCGACTCTAGCTTAGCACAACTCGTATCACACAGAATGTGTGGGGATTAGATTTCCTAGTTGCTAGAGTTCTCCCTTATATAGTCTTTAAATCAGGGTTTGCAATCAATGTTATCTTGGTAAAAAAGCAGTCAATATTCATTGTTAGATGAAAACCTGATTAGATTCAAGCTAATATTTATCAACCGTTAGATCGAAAACATAGCTTGTTATACACATATGTAATGCATGTTTCTAGGCTTGTGTAACCGTACCCAAACTTGTGCATTAGTTGGTTCAATAATAGTTAACCAAATGGTTAGCCATATGATAACTTTCATATCAACCATATTCTTCTTCACCATAACTAGTTCAAATGACTCAAATGAACTAGTTAGAGAGTTGTTCAATTGCTTAGATCTTTATGTACTACACAAGACACAATTGAAGCAAAAACGATTTGATTCACTCGAATCGGGTCATGAACTATATAGCCACGGTTTGCAATTGCATTCCTTAGTTTATAAAGATAAGTTCAGAAATATCGTTTTTAGACATAACCTACTCAAGTTCGCGAACTGGGTTCGCGAACTTAAGTTCCCGGATGGAGTTCACAAACTCCAACAGAAATTCTCTGGTTTGAGAACTTCGCCAGTTCGCGGACTAAAGTTCACGCACTTCTCCGGTTTCACTTGATCAATAAAGTTCGCAAACTTTGGTTCAAGCAATAAGGACTTATACATATATGTGTTTCCACAACAATGCTTATATCCTCCATTGGTTATATTGTCTAAACTCTCATTTCAATCATTGAAACATTCTCAGAGGATGTTATATAGTTGTTATTCACAAACCATTTCTTGTCAGAGCAATTTTTAAAGTGATTGAAACATAACATGACTTTCGTCACTAGGTAAAGATGAACTTGGCTAAAGCGAAAGCTTTACCAACACATATTTCGAGAAATAGATAAGCAAGATATACTCATCTCGAAATACCACATGTGTATAATCTAAGTCTATATAGTAAAACGACTTTTGTCTCAAGATAGGAGATAGAGTAGATAGACTTTTGAGTGATAGATAAGTTCAAGTCTCCACATACCTTTTAGTCGATGAAGATCCACCGGTTCCTTGAGTAGTCCTTCATCTTGTATGATGATCGCCATGGAGTTTTTGAGCTCAACTACACTTTCTATCCTAGTCCAAGACCTTAGCTATAGTAGACTAGAAATCAAGACTTATAGTTTTGATCACTGACATTGACAAACATGCTTGAGATAGCAAAACATGCGAGTTCGACGGAGCAATGCTCTAACAACATATTTTTCTTGAGATAAGTAAATTCCATCCTTTTGTTGTTGAATTTGTAATCCTAAGAAGAATTTTAATTCACCAACATTGCTCATTTCAAATTCTTTAGCAAGTGAAACTTGGAAATCCTTTGAAAGCTTCTCAGAAGTTGAACCATAGATGATATCATCTACATAGACTTGATCAATGGCAACATCTTTCCCACTCCATTTGGTAAACAAGGTTTTATCAGCTCCGCCTCTTGAAAAACCTTTCCTAATCTGGGAAATCAAGGTTTTCAAAGCCTTTAGGTTGAGCAACATAGACTTTCTCCTTTAAAATTCCGTTTAGGAACGCGGATTTTATATCCATTTGGAAAAGCTTAACCTTGAGAAAACAAGCATGAGATAATAAAAGTCTAATGGACTCAAGGCATGCTATAGGAGCAAAGGTTTCGTCAAAATCGATACCCTCAATTTGTGAATATCCTAGAGCGACAAGTCTGGCTTTATTTCTGACAATTGTGCCAAATTCATCAGACTTGTTCTTGAATATCCATTTCGTACCAACAATATTAATATTGGAGGGACAAGGTACAAGTTCCCACATGTCTTGTCTTTGAAATTTATTTAACTCTTCATGCATTGCATTCACCCAAAAGGAATCGCTAAGAGCTTCATCAATATTTCTTGGTTCTACTTGTGACAGTTAACAACCGAAATTACAAATATTTTGAAGTTGTCCTCTAGTCTTAGTTGAAGAATCTCTTCCTACAATAATGAAATGGCGAGGGTACCCAAATATACCTCAAGCTATTACTTTTCCTTCCTATAAGTCCTATCTCTAAAAGTGATTGTATATAGACTGAGTCGAGACAATACAACAAATCGGTTCACACTTTGTGTGATCGTCTATGGATACGAGATCGAGACAATACAACAACAAAGTGTGTTTACTTGATACAAAGGTTCAGACTTAACCAAACTCAATAGGATTCACGTATCAAGTAAATAGGAATTAACGTTTGTGCAATTTACTTTAATTATAATAAAACAATTATAATGCGGAAATATAAATTAAATGACACAGCAAGATTTTGTTAACGAGGGAACCGCAAATGCAGAAAAACCCCGGGACCTAGTCCAGAATTGAATACTCTCAGGATTAAGCCGCTATACAAAATAAACCAACTTCGTATAGTTGAGACCAAGAAACTAAACCTAATTAAATGCACATTACTAATTCTTATTTTCCATATATAATTAGTAAATGCACATTACTAATTCTTATTTTCCATATATAATTAAAAACCCTTAATTAAAAAGATTCTTAACTTATTTAAATTCGATCTTGGGATTTACTTCCTTCTTAGCCGTTAAGGAATATCTTTGAACAATAAAAGAATACACATTAATGCGCGTGTTCAAAGTGTGTCGAAATCTTCCTCTTGTAAGTCCTTTTTCATACTTACTCACTTGAAACCGATTTACCACACTTCCAAACAAGTTTAGAATTGGTTCATCTGACTTTCAAGAACTATGTGATTGATCAAGTAACACTTAATCACAACTCATGGGTTTAACGGTTCTACCAAAACAAGTTTCGGTTCTACCTCCATGTGAGTATTGTGCATAGTCACACTAGCTTACCAAAATTCGGTTGACTAGGTACTAGGATCGGTTCCCCATATATATTTGGTATCTAACTTGAATGCACTGCACATGTCCATTGGATCGGTTCCCCCTTGCCTAAAAACGTGTTGCACATGTTCATAGGATTGGTTCCCCTTTTTCTATAAACCTTGTTGCACCCATACAAGGATAGGTTCTCATTGTGATGCACTGCACCTCTTACTAGGATCGGTTCCCCCTCTCCCAATAATTAGTCAGACACTCACAAACCCGATCATATCCCAGGTGATTACTTAAGATCGATTTCACTAATAAAATTCATACCAATACATAAGTCAGGCCTCATGTAAATAGTTTTACCAAGAACACAAACAAGTCATGAGCGGTTATACTAATCACACATATTGGTCGTTCATAAGATATGCAATGAAGAACAGCCCCAATAACGCCTGGCGATTTCCTTTTCGGTTCACAACACATATCATGAACTTAGTTCCTTAAAACACATGTAAAAATATTGTTTCCTAGGATGAAATCCTCACCTCATACCCATACATAATCACAATAGCATTCATACGATTATGTTGATGTCTTATATACAAATTTTAATGGTTAAGCAATAAACGTCATATGGTATTCCTTAATACTATGTTTATCTAGAATGATCATGCTTCACAGTTTTATGTTTTCAATATGCACGACTTGAAAGATACGTTAGGGAATGAAACAGTTCAAGTCAAATATCACTAACCTCAAGTGGAAGGATGATGTTGTGGTTGTAGCTCCGTACTTCTTCACTTCTTCAAGTCTTCGCAATACTTGTAATATCTCATCCTAATACTTTCAAGCTAACCTATACGAAGTTGAATCTAGTACATTAAAATCAAGCGACTCTTAAATGAGTTTTGGTTCACTAAAATATGACAACCAAACTTGACATACCAACGCTTGGTGGGTTCAACCGAGCTATGCTCTAACAAATAATACTGTTGGGATCATGATTCCTTTGAACCCAGAGGTGTCGTGGAGGTACATGTTCTTGTTCGTCAAGAATAGCCTGATCAGTGCTATTCTCCTCGTCGCTAGAAATATCAGGATCAATAACAGTTGGAATGACTTCAACTGATTCTGGTATTTCTTTGACTTTCTCAATTGTCTCAGTTGAAGGCAATTCAGCAGGAGGATTATCGTGTTGAAAATTACTAATATCATCGATTATAACATTAGCAGATTCCATCATGACTTGGGTTCTGAGATTAAACACTCGAAAACCACGACTATCAGAAGCATATCCAAGGAACATACCTTCAACACTTTTGGTATCAAATTTCCCTCTCTGTTCTCGATCTTTTAAGATGTAGCACTTACTTCCGAACACTCTGAGATAGTGTAAGTTGGGGTTTATACCGTACCACAAATCATAAGGAGTGTTTAGGGTTTTCGACCGTAGGTAGACACGGTTGATCAAATAACATGCTGTAAAGACAGCTTCTCCCCAAAACCTTAAAGGTAAGTTTTTGTTATGGAGCATTACCCTGGCCATTTCCTGAATGTTTTTTTTTTATTTCTGCAAATCCATTAGCCTGAGGAGTAATGGGTGGAGAATATTGTTGAATGATTCCCAGTTCGTCACAAAATTCAAACACTTTAGTGTCCTAAAATTCAGTTCCACGGTCGCTTCTAATTTTCTTTAGTTTGCGAACTTGTTCGTTCTGGATTATTTTAACAATAATCTTAAATTCATCAAGGGTTTCAATCTTATGAGATAGGAACGCAACCCAAGTGAATCTGGTGTAATCATCTACCATAACCAAAACATACTTCTTACCAGCAACAATAGGTTGTTGAATTGGTCTGAAGAGATCCATATGAATTAAATCAAGCGGAGCTTTAGTGAGAATATATCGAGATGATTTATGGTGAACTTTCGTTTGTTTACCCTTTTGACAGGCACCACATACACCTTCAATCTTTGCATTGATTTTGGGAACGCCTCTAACAAGTTCTTTGTTAATGATCTTAGTTAGAAGACGATAGTTGATGTGACCAAAACGCTCATGCCAAAGATGTGTAGATTCCACCTTAGTCAAATTGCAACAATTCCATCGAACCGTATCCGAGAAGATCACGAGTTGTTTTTACCACGAGTTCCCTGAAAAATTACTTTCCCAGTTTTGTCTGCAATGTCACATCCATTAGCATTGAAGACCACTTAATAGCCTTTGTCACAAATTTGACTAATAGAAAGAAGATTTGCAGTCATACCTTTTACGTAGATAATGACTTAACCTCTGGATTGCATGAACCAATGCCAGACATGCTCTTTCGGCTTTTAGGTATCGGATTTGAGCATCTCTCATCGTACAATTGAAGTAATTTATCGGTCGTTCGATGCCTTCCTCGTCTTCTTGAGCTAAAAGTGCTCCAATAGCAACATCACCGGAGGATGTGTAAAGTATTAATGGTCGTCCATGCACCACAGATTTCATGACAACATGAGATAACAATATTTGCTGTATTTTCTGGAATGCCTCCTGTTGAACGGTCGTCCATGTAAAACTTGCTCCCTTCTTCAGCATAGGAGTGAACGAAGCAATGAGTTGAGCCAACCCAGGAATGAAATGCCGAATGTAATTTACCTTGCCCATAAAACTCTGGATTTCTTTTACAGTGCGTGGAGGAGGTATGGTAGTGATGGCTTTTGTCTTGTATGGATAAGAACATGTCGTGACCACTAGTTGCATCGATGAGCATATCAATATTGGGCAAAGGAAAGTCATCCTTCGGGCAACATTTGTTCAGGTTCCGGAAGTCCACACAATATCGGATTTGACCATTTTTCTTCTTGATTGGAACAATGTTCGCCAGCCATGTTGGATGTTGAATTGGTCTGATGAACCCTTCTGTTAGTAGTTTCTGGATCTCGACTTTGATTTTTTTCCTTGACCTCATGTCAGAACTTTCTGGGCGGTTGCTTGACAGGTTTGGAACCAGGGGTAATGTGCAGATGATGAGTGACTAACTTGTCATCTAGGCCATGCATTTCCTCGTACGTCCAGGCAAAGATGTCTTGGTACTCTTTCAACAGACCTATCGATCCTTCTCGTTCCTATGATGAGAGAGCAGAAGGGTTTTCATCTGTTCCAATGTTGATAGTCTCGAGATCGTCAGTTGTGGAGTCCGTGCCATCTTGCATCCGTCATAATTTCTTTATCAGGCAATTGTTTGCTCTGACATAACTCTTCATGGCGGGGATACTTTTCATCGACCTCCCCTGTTAATTGATAATCTTTACGTCGGAGATAAATGACTCTCCCTTCTGCATCATGGCTTGTCATAAATTTGGATCTCTTACGCGTCATAATTTGCTCCTGGTGACGCTTGAGTGGCGTGGCATATGGCTTACTCGACTTAGCACCAGAAGATGATGGTTCATCAGAAGATTTTTCGATGGATTTCCAGCCTGGGAGCGGGGTACTGTAGATCTTGCTCGGCGGTTCAGGGATGTTTTTTGGTGTTTCCATGTACTCAGCATCATAAACCGGAGCATAAGGAGAGACCGAAGATGGAATACGAACAATCTTGTTATTGAGCAAGTCCTTCATTCATTGATGATATGTCGATGGAACAACCTTATTATCATGGAGCCACAACCGTCCGAGTATCATGTGATAATCAGGGTCTTTCTCGATTACGTGGAACTTGACAGTGGATTGAATCGGGCCTACCTTCAGATCCACATAGATGTACCTGTATGTGTGACTTTGGCTTCCTTCAAAACCCGTCATCAGTATGGGATGATGGACGATCTTGCTTTGTGGAACTTTGGATTCCTTGAGAGTCTTCATAGTGATGAGATTTGTAGAAGCGCCCGTATCAATGATAACTCCCGTGAATTCAGAATCCTTGATAGAAGCAGTTATGAACAGGGCGCGGTTGTGTCCTTCCTATGTCATCCAGTCTTCTTCAGTGAATGATATTTGGTTGAGTGCAGCAAACGTATTCGTACGTTGATCTCTGGAGAAGTGCAGGAGTTCACATAGATTCTCAATTAAATGTGCAACTTCTTGATCTACCGGCTTCTCATAAGTAGTGAAACTATTGGTCTGAGGATAATCATCGGTTGAGTTAGACAGAATTCCTTGAGCAGAGGTGTTACCCAAATCTGATGTCAGCCTGACAAGGAAGTTCAGTATGTTGTTCACCGTCTCTTTCATCAGGTCCATGTTCCTTGTATGAATCTCATGTACCTGTGCTAACTCGATCAAGGTCGGGATTTCTCCGTCAACTGTACCATTGGAAGTGTTGGAAGGAGGGGCATTTCCATATGAAGGATTCTAAGTAGAATTTAGAGTAATTGAGTTAGACCTAAGACCAACCATCTTTGTGAAATCGTGATATTGCAACCGAGAGATTAATCTCCCACCGTGGTCTCCAATCTGTAGATGGAGAAAAACGATTCGTTGGTTTTTTAGGGAATAGAGAGACGATCATGTGATGGAGGCTCCTTCAACCGAGCGAACTGCTTAACCTAAAATAGATGCACTGCACGGGAGTGCTTTTAAGTTCGAGAGATCAATTTGTAGGACTCCGGCCTAAACCAAGTCAATGGCCGTTCCAGAGTCAATTCGGTCACAAAGAGGGAAGAGGGTTGATCTGTAGGAGGGAAGATGAGAATTGTGTGAGATCAATGATGATCAAAGGATTGTGAATGTGTTGTGGGTTTCTGCAATTTTTCTGTGAACTGTTAGAGTTCGAATAAGCTCTGGTAGATTGATGGAATTCTTGAGAGTGATTACTCGAAAATTCTCTGACGAATGTTGTATATCCTTTCAATCATGGATTCAGAGACTTATTTATATTGCCAGAATAGTACACATATTGATCTCCAGTAAGTGTGACGGTTGATCGAGTGAAAGAGTGGGAAAATGGAAATTGTGGTTTCACCAGTTCCTCGTACTTGAGAGGGTTGGTTGATCGTCCACCCACTACTTTGCTAAATCCCTCAACTGCTTGCACGACTTACTCACATTTTTCATCGTGGATGGACACACGTGTTGTAGGCCGATAGACCAAAACCCTAATTGATATCCCCCATGTGACGTGATTGTCTCACGAACGTGGATTTGACTAGTCAGTCGTTTGATTTGATTAGAAGATGGGTCTAGATTTTGTTTAGTGGAGCATGATAGTCGAACGCTCCATGATTCATGAATTGAACGTGTCTTTGGGACGTGACCGATAAATTACTGAGTATTAGTATATGAATCCAGCGTTTGAGCAAGTAATTGAGAAAAAAAATGCTCATTCGATAGATTAATGAATATTGATAATTGGATCAATATTCGAGCAATTGAGCAAGTATTGCTCTTTCAGTGAATTAATAATGTGACCAAATAATAATTAATTAAAATATTGGTGGCTGGACCGAATATTATATAATTAATTTAGATGTTGATTGCTGGATCAATCATAAAATTATTAGTGTTTAAACTGCTCAGAATTGTGATTCAGCGAGCATTTGTTCGAAACCCTAATTTTCGATCAATTGTTCGTCAATTGACGAATTACTGAAAATAGGTTATCGAGCAAAGGAGGGACCGACCACATGGGATAATGGAACACCATGTGGTACCCAAGTGCTAGAGTGAGTATGCACCAGAGTCCTCTGTTGACTAGTTGGTGATAGAATGATCAAATGCTAGTGTTGATCATTTATTAGAATAGTGCTCGAACGAGCGTTAGGTAGTAAAACCTAATTTGGGGAAAGATGAGGACCGACCAAGGGAGCATGAGACCGGCCAGGGTCTCGAGAAGAAACCTACGGTTAAAGGAGAAATGACTCTAGCAAAACTAACTAGTAGCACACAGGAGGTGTGGGGATTAGTTTTACACATATGCTAGAGTCCTCCTTATATAGTTTTCAAATCATGGTTTGCAATCTAAGTTAGCTTAGTAACAAAGCATTCAATATTCACCGTTATATGATCAACCTGATTTTTCCAAAGCTAATATCTTTCAACCGTTAGATCGAAACTTAGCTTGTTACACACAAATGAAATGTATTTCATTTAAGTTTGAGTAACCGTACTTAAACGTGTACATTTGGTTGGTTCACAAATGGTTCACCAATGGTTAGACACATGAGTAAATCTCATATCAACCATATTCATCTTCTTTAATAACTAGTTCCAATGACTTCAAAAGAACTAGTTCAAGAGTTGTTCAATTGCTTAGATCTTTATAATAGACACAATTGAAACAAAATCGGTTTGATTCACTTGAATCAATCATGAACAATATAGCCACGGTTTGCAAAGATTGCATTCCTTATTGATTTATTATTTTTAGTTCATGAGCTACCGATTTGAGATATAACTAGCTTGGGTACGCGTACGGGTACGTGTACTCTAGCTTTCCCGGAATTGGGTTTGTAAACCCAGCAGAAATTTTCGGTTCGAAAACTTCCGAGGGTACGTGTACGGGTACGCATACCTAAGGTGACGGTTTTCCAGTTTGCAAAGTTCACAAACCTCAGCAGAAATTTTCTGTTAGAAAACTTCCTCCAGTACGCGTACCCAACCTGTCTCCGTCGCCAATATGTATGCACGAATGCACACACTTGGTTTCCGGCACATGGATTTATACACTATTGTGCGAACATACTATATATGCTTATATCCATAGTTGGTTACGTATTCTCAACTCTACATTTCAATCATTGAAACATTCTTCTATAATGTTATAATAATCGTTATTCACGATTATCGTCATCAAAGCTATTTTCAATATTGAAACGTCTTCATGACTTGCGTCACTGGATAAGGATGAACAACGGCTAAAGCGAAAGCTTTACCAACACGTATTTCGAGATAAAGATAGACTAGTAAACTCGGCTCGAAATATCAAATGTGTATGTATGAAAACTATCATACTTATACGACTTTGTCGCAAGAGTATGAGATAGAGTAGACATTTGAGTGATAGATAAGTTCAAGTCTCACATACCTTTTTGTTCGGATGAAGTTCCACTAGTTCCTTGAGTAGTTCTTCGTCTTCGCAAGATAATCGCCATGGAGTCTGGAGCTCAACTACACTAATCTGTCCTTACCGAGACTTAGCTATAAGTAGTCTAGAAATCAAGACATATAGTTTTGACAACTAAACTTGACAAACATGCTTGAGATAGCAACGCATGCGAGTTCGACCGAGCAATGCTCTAACAATCTCCCCATTTGTCAATTTTAGCGGAAAAACTATCAATACATATGGATTACAAAATAAATAGACTTTGTAGCTTCTCGTCCACATGCTTGATCCTCTTAGTGCTTCAACATTACTCGAAAACTTCGTCTTTTCCAAGCATCCCATGATTCCATAGATGTTCAATTCCGCATCATAGTTGTTGAAGTTCCGTAGCCATAACAATGAGAAAACAAAAGCTCTTGATCATTGTTATACAGTTTCATAGTATTATTACATAGTATCAAAGTTTTTATATCACAACTTCGACAACAATACTATGGTGATATGTATCACTCCCCCTTAGTCAATACTTTCATCTCAACATGAAAACCACTCCCCCTTACATAATGTCCCGTAAAACACGTAAACCATATGTATTTGTAGTGTGAACTACATATTAATTCTCCCCCTTTTTGTCAATAAAATTGGCAAAGGTACGAAAACGGGATCCTAATGAAATTTCCACGGAGATGCTTCAAGACCAAAGAAAAGTACATACCAACTAATTTAGATGAAATCATATAGCCGAAGCTAAATGCATTCATCAAGGAGTTTATGAAGATACAAGATAACCCCTAAAAATTCTATAGCCGCACTCCCCACAAAGATATGAAATTAAGCACAAGTTTGAATGAACTCTCCCCCATTTGATGTCATTCTCGAAAGAACAACAAGAGCGACCTTACTTTTAAACGAGAAAAGAAAGGATTTTATTGGACACCAAAAAAACATAAAGAAATGATTTTTTATATCCAAAGTTCTCAATCAAACTAATCACAAGTAAACCCATGATTAATTTAATTGGAATATACAATCAAATTAAACACAAAAGTGATCAATTTAATTGATTATGCTCGACATAAGAAAACTTACGGAGCAACGACTAAGTTAACCATAAAGGAATGATCAACTCAATCATTCATATACTCAACACAAGAAAAAACTTATGGAGTATCGCAGTATACACATAAAATATAGATCAAGGAAAGATCAATACTACGGAAAATACAAAGATTCATTCTATCTTTTATCACTATTTGCATAACGATTTCTAATAGACATAATCTTTGTAAACAAAAGATTTTAACCTATATTCCATCAATAATTGACAATATAGGCTTAACTTTTGTTATTGTCAAGAGTTCATCGATCTTGTATCAATATTTGCATATCGACATGTGAAAGAGTTAACTTTGGCAATATATGGGATAATAATAGCTTACGGACGTAAGCACACATATCCCATAAAAATATTGCAATATATAAAACCATAAATATTAATACTGCAACCATCATCTTCCAAATCACTTTAGAATTTAAACAAATAAATCTAAAAACATGAAGATGAAAATAATGGACATAACTATGTGTAACCACAATAATGGCTATTCCATACTCTGGTAAACCTTCTTAGATAAAAACAAAGAAAACATCTATTAAGAAGACATCTACTAAACAGAAGTTACTAGAACCCGATCATAAGCTAAATCAAAGTTCACGTACGTCAGCTTCACGGATTTCTAGTTTATGATTCATGTTTTCCACAGCGTCCTCGGAGAAGATATCCTTATTGAGAAGTCCTTTAACATGTGACTTAATGAGGCAAAGCTCGGAAGTAACTTTCTTCACCTCAATCCTAACCACATCGATATCCTTCATAGTCTCAACAAGTTGTTGTTTTGCTTCCTCGAAGTATTTGGGAAAGTCATGAACCACTTCAGCAGACACCATACCCCCATTCTCAACATCTTGATGTAAGTAAGCAATATAAGATGAGGCATTAGGTGTTCCATCTTCAACAAGAGTTCTTTTCTTCCTTCCTTTAGGTTCAAAACCAAAGTCTTTCTCAAGGAATCCCTTAGCAAAATCACCATAAGAAGATGAAGAACACATCCTTGATAACCCAACAGAAAATACCTAGAGTTTGCGTATGTGACCAGAAAAACTCAATAGGATGGGTATTTAAAGGTTTCTTGTGAAAAGAAATTAGGGTTTCCTTGAATGAACCGTATCAGTTACACGAGTGGTCCGGACAAGTTCATCCTCGACCCAGAGAATAAGAAAACTTACGCTCACGTCCTTGTTAAGAACCTCTTGCAATATGAAGATGTTATACTGACAAAAAAAACTTAATACTCAAGTGAAGAAAATTAAACACTATGAGACAAACTCTATTTAACCAAAACCTTACAACACAGATACTTATGTAAACAGTATGTACGGACTCTCCTGCTAAAGACGATAAGAAACTAGCTTGAGAGTCTGAATGCAACTTTACAAAAGTATACCTGTAAATGTCTCTCTTAACCAGGATTTTTGTAAGAGACTCTCAAACTTGTGATTAAGTTGCACAAGTATGAGCATTTAGCTCATCAAATGAATATTGTTTTTGGTTAAACTCTTTTCTTTTGTAAACAGGAAGAATATCATCATTACATGAAAACTTATCATAAAAATTACTATCATCAAAGTATGACACATAGCACGAATTCTTACCTGAATAAGTTTGTCTGGATGGTGCATATAATTTATTAATTATTTCCTTATATCCCTCAATAATCAATTTTAGATTGTCATCTATCTGTTCATATCTGCAATCTTCACTTGATAAATGATTCACATCAGATTTAGCATTATCTTCATTTCTAACCGAAGAAGAAACATGAGTTATTCTTGAAGGATATTTGTCAAGAGGTTTGTAATGCTTCTGTGCATTTGAGTAACTCATTGTACCGACTTTCCTGGTAGGGAACACAGGGTGTGTACTGAAACCAATTGGTTTAGTCATCCGAATGTCAGTTACACCTTTAAGAATCAAATCTAAGGTATGCTGAAGTTTAACAAAGGACTTGTTCTTCAACTTGGATTTCCTCTTATGCACTATATGTCCTTTTGAATTACCAAGAAGACATATTTTCTGATCACATAGGTGATTAGAGATTGCTGACTTAACATCGCTTGGAGAAATTTTTCCTTTAACTGATGTGATAATCTCCTGCTTATCAGATTGAGTTAGGTGGGAATATGAAATTACTTCTGAAACTGGAGCTCTTTCAGTTTGATTAGAAGTAGATGGTATGGAAGACTTTTCTGAACAACCTTGAATGGAGAGTTTACTCAAAAGATGTTCAATTTCTAAAGCATCCCTTTTAAGCTTTTCCTCAAGTAAGATACGAGATGATCGCACTTCAGGTTTTTCTTTATAAGAAGCCTTTTCATTCAAGCCACCGTCTTTTACCATACCTAGGAGATTTTTGACATGTTTTTTCAACTGTTTGAATCTTCAGCTTGAATTCTAACAACGTTTAGAATCAATATACTCTCTCTAGCTGTTTTCTCTTAAAAAAAGTCAGATTAATCAGGAAAACACCAGTCAGTGTTAGTCCGTTTCATGTGAACACCAGGTTCGTCTATAATAGAGATTGAGGGATCTTTCTCTTTGATAGAACTGATAGAAACAAATTTTTTAATTCTGGAAATGCATTTATCAGAGATAGTTCCGTTGTCCATAGAGTCAGATCGCTACAAGCACAGACTTTTGAGGTCTTAAACGTGTTTGCCTGCTCTGATACCAATTGAAAAAGCGGGGGTCTAACAACACCACCCAATATCTCGCTTAGCAATCTGGATGGACTAACTCCGATATGCTTTCTAGAGAATCAACTAGACAGTCAGACTCAATCTAAATAAAATTATATCAAGGAGTTAATATCTCTTCTCTTGATTTGATCTTTACTCAAGCTAATTACAATCAGCGAGTCTTTATCAAATAGAAGGAATAACTTGGATGGTACCAAAGACCAATATCCAAGGATCAATCAATTTAAATCAACAACCAAAGGTCGTATATTCTAATTGATGATCTTCAACGCACAACCTGTATTATTTCAATTATAAAGATAAACGATATAATGCGGAAATTGAAATAACACAGACACCAGAAATTTTGTTAACGAGGAAACCACAAATGCAGAAAAACCCCGGGACCTAGTCCAGATTGAACACACACTGTATTAAGCCGCCATACACTAGCCTACTACAAACTAACTTCGGTCTGGACTGTAGTTGAACCCTAATCAATATTACACCGATCCAAGGTACAAAATGCGCTCCTTACGTCCCTGATCTCACCCACAACTAAGAGTTGCTACGACCCAAAGTCGAAGACTTGAATATACAAATCTGTATCACACAAAATAAGTCTACCTGATAGATAAATCTGTCTCCAACAGATAAACCTAATAAAGTTTGTTCTGTCTTTTGATAAATCAAGGTGAACAGGAACCAATTGATAATCCGGTCTTATATTCCCGAAGAACAGCCTAGAGTTATCAATTACCTCACAACAATCTAAATCGTAAGGTAGCGAAACTAGATGTTACAGAATCACAAACGATGAGACGAAGATGTTTGTGATTTCTTTTAATCTTGCCATATCGGAGATAAATCTCAAGCCAATCTTATAATTGAACTCGCACGATAGAAAATGGCAAGATCAGATCGCAAACTACAAGAGAAGTAGTATCGTCTGGCTTCACAATCCCAATGAAGTCTTTCAGTCGTTTAACCGATTGGGTCTCGAGAAGAAACCTACGGTTAAAGGAGAAACAACTCTAGCAAAACTAACTAGTAGCACACAGGAGGTGTGGGGATTAGTTTTGCACAGATCCTAGAGTCCTCCTTATATAGTTTTCAAATCAGGGTTTGCAATCTAAGTTAGCTTAGTAACAAAGCATTCAATATTCACCGTTAGATGATCAACTTGATTTTTCCAAAGCTAATATATTTCAACCATTAGATCGAAACTTAGCTTGTTACACACAAATGAAATGTATTTCATTTAGGTTTGAGTAACCGTACGTAAACGTGTACATTTGGTTGGTTCACAAATGGTTAGCCACATGAGTAATTCTCATATCAACCATATTCATCTTCTTCAATAACTAGTTCCAATGACTTCAAAAGAACTAGTTTAAGAGTTGTTCAATTGCTTAGATCTTTATAATAGACACAATTGAAACAAATCGGTTTGATTCACTTGAATCAATCATGAACAATATAGTCACGGTTTGCAAAGATTGCATTCCTTATTGATTTATTGTTTTTAGTTCATGAGCTGCCGATTTGAGATATAACCAGCTTGGGTACGCGTACGGGTACGTGTACTCTAGCTTTACCGGAATTGGGTTTGTAAACCCAGTAGAAATTTTTGGTTCGAAAAATTCCGAGGGTACGAGTACGGGTACGCATACCTAAGGTGACGGTTTTCCAGTTTGCAAAGTTCACAAACCACAGCAGAAATTTTCGGTTAGAAAACTTCGCGACGCTGCACTCCAACCTGTCTTCATCGCTAATACATATGCACGAATGCACACACTTGGTTTCCGGCACATGGATTTATACACTATTGTGCGAACACACTATATATGCTTATATCCATAGTTGGTTACGTATTCTCAACTCTACATTTCAATCATTGAAACATTCTTCTATAATGTTATAACAATTGTTATTCACGACTATCGTCATCAAAGCTATTTTCAAGATCGAAAAGTCTTCATGACTTGCGTCATTGGATAAAGATGAACAACGGCTAAAGCAAAAGCTTTACCAATACGTATTTCGAGATAAAAGATAGACGAGTAAACTCGGCTTGAAATATCAAATGTGTATGTATGAAAACTATCATACTTATACGACTTTGTCTCAAGAGTAGGAGATAGAGTAGACATTTGAGTGATAGATAAGTTCAAGTCTCACATACCTTTTTGGTCATGAAGTTCCACTAGTTCCTTGAGTAGTTCTTCGTCTTTGCAAGATAATCGCCATGGAGTCTGGAGCTCAACTACACTAACCTGTCCTGACCGAGACTTAGCTATAAGTAGTCTAGAAATCAAGACATATAGTTTTGACAACTAAACTTGACAAACATGCTTAAGATAGCAACACATGCGAGTTCGACCGAGCAATGCTCTAACAGGTTGCCAGTCGTTTGAGCGAGCCCAAGTCAGTTGAGGAGAGTTTGGACCCAATTCGAACAATTGCTAGCAAATTAGGTCAAGATTGTGAAAACGTGTGGGACCGGCTCCTTGCAATCCCTAAGGCCAGCCTTGGTTGGTCAAGGCATCATGCCCATGTCACCACAGTGTCCGTTTCTCAGTCCCGAGAGTTTTGGTATTTTCTGACGATCGTTCGAGCAATATTTTGGATTTTCAGAAGAGTTTGATCTTGACTGAAACTCTTAATTTTGCTCGAATGAGCAAGAAGAACTTTGCTCATTCGACAGATAATTTGAGAATATTAAAATAATGATATTTTAATTTTTAACGTGAGAAGCCTAGTCGGTCGAGTGACCGTTTGACTTTTTGTCTTTTCCATGGTTTGAGCAATATTTGAGAAAATATCGAAAAACTAGGGTTTTCGGTCAAACGATGGAATTCCATGAGATGATGGAAATAATAATAGGTGAAAAATAAGGAATTATGAGGTGTGGGACCGGCCACGGCTAGGGCATTGCCGGCCGGCTAGGTGGCCCGGTCCCATGACACCTTTCCCTGTTTTGTTTGATAAAATTATGGAAAATTAGGAGTTTCTGTCAAATGAGGGAAACCTATGAGATGAGGGAATCTATGTGACATTAGGGAAGAAATAAAATATTAATAAAACAAAATAATGAAGAGGGATCGGCCACGGCATGACCGGACAGCCACGCATCTAGCTTATTTTATTAATTATTGTTTTATTTCCATGAGCCGCTCGTTCATCCATACTTTGATAGTTCGTTCGTGTGTTTGGGTGCTCGTTTGTGCATTATTTGTCAGGTACACTTACACCATTTTCTCGGGACTTACTCGACGGTATCTCAGAAGCCCGATTGTTGAGTAATTATTACTAACTCATGAAATTCAGTGGGGAATGATTCATGAAACTGAGTAATAAAGGTGAGTAATTATTTATTATCAATCCATAGGATCAGCCCTGGATTCGACTATGGATTCGGAATAATAAAATGAACATTACCATCCTATGGGATCGTGGATTCGACCATAGAATCGGGGTAATAAAATTATCTATTACCATTTCATGAGATCAACCATGGATTCGATCATGAAATCGGAGTAATGAGATAAAATAGATTATTTTCTAGGAATTCAGTGGCGAATGTCAAGGTAGAATTAATCTATTGTAGAATCGAGATATTAGAAAGTTGAAGCATCATACTTGTTCTGAAAGGTGCATAGTCAGGGAACAATCGTGCAGCGTTGTCAACGTCCTGAAGGCGTTTAGCCCCCTCAACAAATAATTATGTAGGAGAGCCGCCTAAATCTATACACGGTCTCTCTACATAGTCATGGAACAGTGAGTGTCACCGACGTCCTGAAGGCGTTTTGCCCTCTCAACAAATAATTATGTAGGAGGACCGCCCAATCGTTCTTCTATGTAGAGGTGGGTCTCTCTATGTAGTCAGGGAACATCGAGTGTCACCAACGTCCTGAAGGCGTTAAGCCCTTTCAACAAATATGTATGGAGAACCGCCCTATGTTATTCTACATAGAGGTCACGATGAAATGTGTAGCATCGAACTCTCAGCTAGTGGGAGGCCTTTCGAGAAACATATTCATCGCGGCTCTGAAAGGTACTCAATCAGAGTTTTTGAAAACGGTTCACAGATCGTGAAATACGAATCGTCACATGCGTTCCTGAAGCCGGGTCAGAAACATGCAATATCATGATTTTATGATTTTAGCCCTTGCTGAAAATCCACCATCTACAGTCATGAGATTCTTCATTCTTTTAAAAAGAAAAAGAAAAAAGCTAAGAATGGTTTTAAGGCTATTAAACTTGATCTATCCAAGGCATTTGATAGGTTAGAGTGGCCTTTTATAATTGTTGTTTTTAAAAAGCTTAGTTTTTCTGAAGACTGGTGTCACATTATTTTCCAATGCATCAGTACTGTTTCTTATTCTGTTTTAGTGAATAGCTCTACAGGGGAAATGTTTTTTCCTTCTAGAGGTATTAGACAGGGAGATTGTCTATCACCTTAAATTTTTATAATTTGTATGGAAGTTCTTTCTCAACTTCTATTAAAAGATGAATCTGATGGTGTTATTCAAGGTTTTAAAATGAATAAAGATAGCCCCCCCAATTTCCCTTTTTTTTTTTGCAGATGATTGCATGCTTTTTTCGAAAGATTCTTTATCCTATGCTAGAAACCTTTTGAAGGTTATAAATTTTTTCGCCAAAGCTTCTGGTCAAGCAATTAATTTTGAAAAATCAGGCTTTTTTACTAATGAAAAAATGCATCATAAACACATAACACTTCTATCCAGAACTCTTAATATGGAATTTTTGAGTAATTCTGAAAAATATTTAGGAACCCCACTTTTTATCAATAGGGATAAAACAAAATCTTTTACTCTAGGCTTAGTTCTTTTAAAAGAACTAAACTTAATGGTATGGGTAGAATTGTTGTTACTAAACATGTTTTATCCAGTTTAGCTGTTTATCATATGTCTTGTTTTCCTTTACCCAAAAAGATTACGTCTAAGATTGACTCTATTCAAAGAACTTTTTGGTGGTCGAAAAAGGATCCTAGGCATGCTGCTTACTTCAGATCATGGGGTGATATTGGTAAATCTAAACTAAGTGGAGGTCTGGGAATTAAAAATACTTATGCTACAAACAGAGTCTTTAATACTAAACTAGGTTGGAGAATTATTCAGAATCCAGAATTTCTAAATTTATGAAGGATAAATATTTTCCAAATCAGAACTTGAAATTGATAAAGCAGCTGATACTAGTTCTTGGATTTGGAGAGGTATTGTCAATATTTTGGTTTTCGTTAGAGCTAATGTAGTCAGCAAAATAAATGATGGGTCTTCTACAAAAATTTGGTCTGCTAACTGGATACCTTTTGGTACCTCTCCTCCAATTTCGTGCAACCCTAATTATGGGGATTATGTGTATGTTAGTGAGCTTATTGATGTTCAAAACAACTGTTGGAACCTTAATTTGCTGAATTCTCTTTTTTCACCTGATGATGTCATTAAAATTAGAACTATTAGGTTAAATCTTCAACAAAGTGATAAAATAATGTGGGCTCATACAAAGAATGGTAAATTTTCTATTAAATCGGCTTATAGAATCTATATGAACGATATTAGTACTAAAATAGAAGCTTCTTTTTGGAGGAAAGTTTGGTCGTTGGATTGCTTACTTAAGATTAAGTTTTTCATTTGGAAAGTTTTTGCTCAAATGCTTCCAGTGAATGCTTTACTTAAACTTTATAATGATTCTATAGATGATATATGTCCTCTTTGCAAGAATGCAGTGTAATCGGTTGTTCATTTGTTTTCTCAGTGTCCTATTGCCTTGCACATTTGGTTTGGTCTTTCTCTTCATTTGGTTTGATAACTCTTTTGGTGAATCTCCTTTTGTTGTTGGCTGGCCAAGTGTGGGTTATATAATTTTGTGGTACATTTGGAAACTGAGATGTGATGTGATCTTTAGAAGCGCTACTATTAATTTAGATTTGGTTATTCTTGAAAGTAAAAGAATGTTAAATACCTACATTGCTCCTCCTTTGCATGTTCGATTTGTTAAGGATAAAATGAAGACTGCCAATGATATGGTTGACAATATTTTGTTATTAGATGGTTGTTTTAAAAAATTTAATATGGGTTTGGGTATTATTTGGTGTGATAATACAGGTAGAATTAAGGGGTCGCGTGCTGACTTTGGGCTGATTTCAGATGCAGTGGGAGCCAAGGCATCTGCTCTCCTTTTAGCTGTCAACTGGGTGCAGGAAATGAATTTGTCCAAGGTCCTTTTTGTTAGTGACTGTCTCCAGTTAGTAGACTTTGTCTATGGAGACTGTGTTGATGTTAGTTGGAGAAGTAGGGAACTTTTACATGACTGTAAATGTGTGTTTGCTAGAAATCAGTGTTTTAAGGTTATGTATATTAAGCGTAAGAATAATCGTCTAGATGATAAACTTGCTCGTAGGGCTAGAAAATTTTGTATTAAAAACAAATGGGTTTCCTTTTCTCCTTTTTTGGATTCTGTTGTAAGGAAGGAACCTCTGTTAGAAGTCTGTAATTATCTTCTAAGTTAATATATGATGTTTGTTTCTCAGAAAAAAAAAAGCTTATTATTAACAATATTGAGTTAGCTTATTATTAAAAAAATTGGATTAATTTGATATAAGGACACGGATTTGACAATCTCATACCGGTCAAGGTGATCATACTCGGTTCGAATGCTATGTACACATAGATGGATCAATAGCATAGGTGTGTTTTTCCTCTTCTCTGGAGGTATTTCAAAATATGTATGTCATGTTTGATAGAATTTGTCTTTACGATAACATACAGTTCCTGGCTAAATTGGGACCTATACCACTTAATTTGGGCCTATAGCTAGATGACAAAAAAGGTCATTACAAATAACCTTCACACCACCCCTTATCAAAATAATTACCTAAGTACCTATTTTAACCCTGATTAATTAGCATTAATTAATCGTATCAGGGGTTAATTATGTTTTGGATGTGAGATTAACTTATGTTAGAGAATTCTTCAAAACATCAAACATTTAGATTTTTTTTCCCTAAACAATACTCAGAATCGGTTTACGTTCATGCACTTGTAAACCGATTCTGGATTGGTGTTTCCAAATTAACAAAGGACATCTATAATCGGTTAACGTTTCCATATGTATAATCCGATTTTCTTAATCGGGTTTTACATATTACATATATAAACCGATTATTTCCTTTCATACGATTTTTTTTCATTCATTTTATTATTATTGTAGGATGCAAGCCTTTAAACCCCTAGGCGACCCTAGTGGACGAGTTATAGTCTCGTGAGGGTTTACATAGAGGTCTACCCACAAAACCTATACAAAAACTTCTAAAGCCATCAATCTTCCTCCGAAGACGATACACGATCCATGAAGTCCGGGTTATCCTCCGGGATTTTTCTACCAAGAAGTGATAGCTTGCATCGAATGCGAATGCTTCCCCCTTTTCCTCCAAGTAGCGCGCTTTCACGATTTCGTGCTACAAAAACACAAAAACAAACTTACATTTGTTAGTGGTGTTTCATTGGAAGATAAAACAACATGGGTTACGTAAAACAAACCACAAAAATACTTACAAATTGTTCAATGGACAATTTGAACGGGCGAGTGTTAAAAATCCGAGGTTGGATAGCAAATAAGAAAGTATCGCATTCTCGATGACTAGGTGCCTATCATGGACTTATTGAACACTTCTTCCATTAGTATTTCCAAATTCTTGTCTAAATTTGTTGTGTACCCTAGCCCAAGAGGTTATAGAATCCACCCTTACGGAGGACTGATGTCTAACTCAAGTTTTCGCGTACCATGCTTTGGTGATTGCCAAATCTTCGTTTGAATCAAATGATGCCATTTCTTGTATGTGGAGGTATGAAATGAGTAGTTGTGGAGTATATGGAGTGAGGGGGAATAAAATGATCAATTTTGGGGGAAATGGGGTCCAAGGGTGAGGTCTCTATTTATAGATAAAGTCCTAATGACTATTTTTTTTTGAAAAACGTTAAATAATTTGGCATAATCGGTCTTCTAGAAGGTATGTATAACCCGATTGAGTTTTAATGCCACCAGGAATTGGCCTTTTTTGTGACCAACATAAACCGATTAAAGACATGTAAAAAATTGAATTTTCACCGAAAATTATCGGTTTATATATATTCATATGTGACCCGATTCTAGCTTAAAAAACATATAGGAAAAATAGCTTGAACAATCGGTTTATATATATTCATATGTGACCCAATTCTAGCTTGAAAAACATACATGAAAAATAGCTTGCACAATCGGCTTATGTTGACATATCGAGTAGACCGATTGTTTCAACGCATAAAACTTCAAGTGCATTAAGTTGAACAAACCTTAAAAGAGTGTTAATAACTTAAAAGAGTTGAACAGGGATCACCCAAAATATATACCTTAAAAGAGTGTTAAGAACTTAAAACAACCACAAGTCTTATAAACCTAAACTTTTAAAACGTAAAAACTTAAAGTGCAGGAGCACCAGCATCATCAGCAGCAGCACCACCATCAGCAGGAGCACCAGCATCACCAACATCAGCACCATCAGGAGAAGCATCTTGTGCTTGAGACATTTGTTCCCACATAGCTTCCATTTCTCCATGGAGCTCCCTCTCAGCTGAAATCATGTTTCTCCTCATCCTAGTGAACCTCATGACCTCATGAAGCTCCTCAAGTGCAAGCTTGTCAATCAATGCGAGGGCTTGTTCAAGATGAGTCTCACGCCCATAGGCAAACTTATAGAGGATTCTTTCTGGCACTCTTTGTGGTTTCCTAAGAATGTCCTCCAAGGTGAGCTCTCTAGTTAAGAATCGGTACATAATTAAATATATGCAATCTGATTCTGACTACAAAAACATACAGGAGTGTGAAACATTAGTAATCGGTTTATGTGGTACATATATAAAATCCGATTATGAAAAGGAATCTGAAGAGACAAACATAATCAGTAAATTATCAGGCACATAAAACCCGATTATGTGATTGCATAATTAAAAGAAAAAAATGTACAAGAATCGGATTATTCTAAAGCACTTATAAACCGATTTTAATGATGTCTTTTCACATTCCGATTCTGGACCCAGAATCGGTTTATGTTAATGATCATATAAAATGATTACTGTGCATGCTCTTCATGGTCGGAGAACAAAACCCAAAATCGGTTTATTCTATATGTCAACATAAACCAATTCTGGGTGTAATCAGAGATTTTGATTTTCGAAAATTGAAGATTTAAACATGTAAATCAATGAAGAAATGCAAATCATAAAATGATTTGATGGATATTTACCTTTTTCTTGGTTGGATCGAAGATTCGTCGGTGAAGAGGATGAAGATTTTTTTTTATTAGGGTTTTGAGAATTTTGAAAGATTAGGAAGATAATAGAAAGTTTTTTTAGTTTTTTTTTTTTGATTTTGGATTTAATGAAAATAGAAAGATTACTATTTATATGATATTGTTTTAGGAATTAATATAGGGTAAATTAATATTTTTTGGAAGTTTGGATGCCCATAGTAATTTGGAGGTGTGGGAATGTGTTAGAGCATTGCTCGGTTGAACCCACCAAGCGTTGATATGTCAAGTTTGGTTGTCATATTTTAGTGAGCCAAAACTCATTTAAGAGTCGTTTGATTTAAATGTACTAGAGTCAACTTCGTATAGGTTAGCTTGAAAGTATTAGGATGAGACATTACAAGTATTGCGAAGACTTGAAGAAGTGAAGAAGTGCGGAGCTACAACGACAACATCATCCTTCAACTTGAGGTTAGTGATATTTGACTTGAACTGTTTCATTCCCTAACGTATCTTTCAAGTCGTGCATATTGAAAACATAAAACTGCGAAGCATGAACACTCTAGATAGACATAGTATTAACGAATACAGTATGAAGTTTCTTGCTTAACCATTAAACTTTGTATATAAGACATCGACATAATCGTATGAATGCTATTGTGATTATATATGGGTATAAGGTGAGGATTTCATCCTAGGGAACACTGTTTACATGTGTTCTAAGGAAGTAAGTTCATGATATGTGTTGTGAACCGAAAAGGAAATCGCCAGGCGTTATTGGGGTTGTTCTTCATTGCATATCTTATGAATGACCAATATGTGTGATTAGTATAACCGCTCATGACTTGGTTGTGTTCTTGGTAAAACTATTCACATGAGGCCTGACTTATGTATTGGTATGACTTTTATTAGTGAAACCGATCTTAAGTAATCACCTGGGGTATGATCGGGTTGTGAGTGTCTGAACTTATTACTGGGAGAAGGGGAACCGATCCTAGTAAGAGGTGCAGTGCATCACAAGGGGAACCGATCCTTGTATGAGGTGCAACAAGGTTTATGGAATAAAGGGGAACCGATCCTATGAACATGTGCAACACGTTTTAGGTGTAGGATCGAATATCGCGACAACAACACTTCGCGAAGACAATGGATAACAACATTGCGAGTGAGTCACGAAGGTTAAATATGAATGACACACTCGAATGACGATAGGAAGATATAAAATCAAGCGAAAGTTAAGAAGTATCGCGAGTATGAACATTTGTACGTCCGTGACATTTCGCGAGACATTCCCGAAAATAAAGGACAAACTTAGTCATCATTCACTATGTATTACCCTATATAAAGGGATGAGTGAATCATTGTAGAGGAGGTTCCTTTTGAAGGAAAAAGCAGGTCATTAGGAGAGAGAAACGGAGAGAATGTTTGTAAGTTCTTAAGTGTAATTTCATCTTCTGGTGTAAACATTTCAAGAAAATTATTAATAAACATTCATAATTGTTCATCTATTATCTTTTGAATGGATTAGTTATACAAAATATAGTGAGGGGTGTATTGTGGGATTTCCTGCAACTACATATTGGCTCTAGAAACAGGGACGTGAAGAAAGGAAGAAGGCAATCAGAATCATTCAAATCAAGAAAATGAAAGAAAAAGAAAATGTTAAATTAGACGAGGCAAAGGAGAAAGATATGGAGTACGGTTCGGGCACAAAGACAATGATTGATGAGTTTCATGAAAATATCAAAGGAAGAATACACAAGCGGGATTTTGAAGGAAAGAAAATCACAGATAGAGAGGTGACATTGCCTTTAGAAGAGTGGGAGAAGCAAAGGATAACATTCACAGCTTCAGAAATATCTAAAGAAAATTTGAATCACACATCTCCACTGGTAATCACAATAAACGCGTGCAAAGGAGAAGAATTAGTAAAGGTAACGCAAACATGGACGGTAAATAGAACTTTAATCGATACGGGAAGCTTGGTGAATATCATGTTTTATCATGCTTACAAGAAAATGGGATATAAAGATAAAGAAATGATTCCCACGGCCTACAACATCCATGGTTTTGGTAAATCCATAACAAAGGTTAAAGGAGAAGTAAAAATACGAATTCGTTGGGAGACATCGAGACACGAGTAACCTTGTGTGTAGTGGATATGGAATCGCCATACAACGTATTGCTAGGGAGACCATGGGTACATGCAATAAAAGCTGTAGCATCAACATTTCATCAATGTATCAAATTTCCCACACCAGCTGGAATCGGCGAGATTAGAGGAGATGTGGATAAAGGAAGAATATGTTATCAAATTGAAATAAAATATCATGAAGAGCAAGCAAAGAAGCGAAAATATCACAGAAAACTGAAGAAAAGCAAACTAAAAAAAGAAGAAGAATTTAGAGTTTACATGATAAGAGCAAAGGAAGGAAAAGGGATACCTAGCGAGATCTCGGGAGAAGAAAATGAACTCGCGAAAGAGTTGAAAGGACCAACCCCTATGGGAGAATCGCAAGCTAGTTACGTCGCGGCAGAGCAAACGAAAGAAGTGAATGTCGGAACCAATGAAGAGCCCAAGATGTTGAAGATTGGGACCAGTATGGAAGCGAATGAGGAAAAAAGGACCGTAGAATTGCTGCGAGACTATAAGGATATCTTCGCGTGGAACATGGATGATATGCCTGGTATAGATCCATCGATAGCTTGTCACAAACTGGAAATAGACAAAAGGGTGAAGCCGTTCAAGCAGAGAATTAGAAAAATCGCAACAGCTTATCACCCTCAAATAGAAGAAGAATTGCAGAAAATGCTAGATGCAGGAATCATCAGGCCAGCAAAGTATCCTGAATGGATAGCAAATATGGTTATAGTCCCAAAGAAGAAAAAGGGGATAAGAATTTGCATAGATTTCACTGATTTAAACAAAGCTTGTCCTAAAGATAGTTTTCCATTGCCGATATCCCACAACTAGTCGAATCAAGAAGCAGGAAATGAAAGAATATCATCTCTGGACGGGTATAAAGGTTACAACCAGATTCCTCTCGCCGAGGAAGACCAAGAGCATACTGCTTTTTTTGTTCCAAGGGGGTTATATTGCTATACAAAAATGCCGTTTGGTTTACGAAATGCTGGAGCAACATACCAAAGAATGGTAGAAGAAGTGTTCGCAGAATGGATACATAAAACACTGGAAGTATACGTAGATGATATGCTCGTAAAAAGTAAGAAAGCAGAAAACCATGTACGAGATCTGAGAGAAATCTTTGAACAGATGAGGCGATTCAACATCAAAGTAAATCCGAAAAATGTACCTTCTGGGGTGGCATCGGGAAAATTTTTGGGTTATATAGTATCAAAGGAAGGAATACAAGTCGACCCAGAGAAAGTGAAAGCAACGCGATATGCCAACACTGCGACAATAAAGGATGTTCAAAAGCTAAATGGATTATTAGCATCACTAGGAAGATTCATTTCACGGTCATCTGATAAGTGCAAACATTTTTTCAAAGATCCCAAAAAAAGGATCGAAGTTTAAATGGACAAGATTTAATGTGAAAAGGCTTTACAAGGAATTAAAGAACATCTAATGGAAGTATCCATTATGCAAAAAGCGAGAACCAGAGAGGAATTGTTGGTATACCTTGCGACTACGTCGCACGCGTTAAGCGCAGATTGCCGCGAATAGACGCTGGAGTAGAAAAACCGATTTACTATATCGGAAGACTTTTAATGCCGCAGAAAGGAATTATTCAAGATTGAAAACTAATCCCGCGTTAGTCTATGCAAAATTTAAGCTTCGCATATATTTTCAAGCACATACTGTCAGGGTGGTAACAAAAGTACCAATCGAATCAGTAATGAAAAATTCAAAAAGATCGGGAAGAGTTGAAAGGTGGAATGCCCAAATAAGCCATTATAAACTCAAATATGAAATATTATCCTCAACCAAGTCACAGGTAGTCGCAGACTTTTTGGCAGAATTTCCTTTGGAGGAAGATGAAGCAGTGGATGAAATGATGGATGTAGAAGAAGAGCATGGAGACCCAAATGATTTGTTAACTGAACCAGATAGGTGGGAAATATTGGTAGACGGATCATCAAATGGAGAAGGTAATGGAGTGGGAATTGTTGTGATTTTGCCAGAAGGAAATAAATTAGCTTTCTCTTTTAGATTGGAGTTTGAATCCACCAATAATGAAACGGAGTATGAAGCTATAATACATGCTCTGCGATTCGCAATAGAAATGAAGTTAGAAAATGTGAGGATTACCAAAGTGATTCGCAATTAGCAATTCGCCGATAACGAGAAATACGCTACAAATGAACCATCTTTACAAAAGTACAGAAAGCTTGTCGAAGAATTGTCAGCACAGATACCAAAAATGAGGTGGAGGCATATATCAAGGATAAATAACAGACTCGCAGATGCTTTTGCCTTTATATCAAGTATGATGACAGACCCCACTGCGAGGAATATCAAAATACAAACACTTTTGGCACCATCAATCAATAAAGAAGAAGAACAAGAAGCGGATGCAATGTTAGTAGAAGACATACCACAATGTCGCGATAAAGACCGGAGAATGTAACTTCACGCTTACTCGATGAAAGGGGAGGTACCAAGAAATAGATTAGAAGCACACAAATTGAAAAGCCGTGCAACGAATTATGAATTAAGAGATGGTGTGCTTTATCGACGATCTTTTGATGGACCTTCACTTCGATGCTTAACGAGGGAAGAGGGAGAAATCATATTGAAGATGTTGCATAGTGGAGATGCTGGAAATCATAGTGGTGGAAGATCTCTAGCATATAAAGCAAAAATGCAAGGATATTACTGGCCATATATGCATGAAGACGCGAAAGCAATGTCAAGGCGCTGCGAAGATTGTCAAAGACATGGGAAGAAAATACATGCACCTGGGGCACCATTAAATTCTTCAACAAGTGTGTGGCCTTTTGGAAAGTGGGGTCTAGATATTGTGGGACCTTTTTTACCAGGAACAGGGCAGAGAAGATACCTAATTGTCGCAACGGATTATTTCACCAAATGGGCAGAAGTGAAAGCGGTACAACACATTCGCGACAAAGACGTTTTTACTTTCATATTCGAGAATATTATATGCAGATTTGGGATCCCCGCACGCTTGGTATCCGATAATGGGAAACATTTGAAGGGCAAAACATAGAGTTGTTACTTAATGCATTTCAAATAAAATGTGGGAAATCGACTCCACTATATCCGCAAGCTAACGGTCGCGAGGCAACAAATAAAACAATCGCGGATATATTGAAGAAGAAGTTAGAAGGACACAATAGAGGATGGTGCGAACAAGTACCCAAAGTGCAAGATGGGCATACAATACAACCAAGAGAAGCTACTTGGAATGTCACCTTTTGCTTAACATATGGAGTCAAGCCGTGCTCCCAACAAGTTATGATCCCAACAACTAAGAAAGAAGTTTGGGAGAAAAATCTTAGTGCGGTAACATTCTAATCAAGTTGGACGAATTAGAAGAGAAAAGGGAGAAGGCGTTACGACACATGGAGAATTATCAACGAAGATTGGCCAGAGAATATAACAAGCGTGTGAAGATACGTGAATTTCAACCAGAGACTTGGTGCTGCGAGAGACACCAATATATCAGCGAGAAAATGGAGGCAAGTTGGCGAGAAAATGGGATGGACCTTATATTATCAAAGAAGTAGTTGGTACAGGGGCTTATAGATTGATGGATCCTGAAGGAAAAGATATGGGACAAAGATTAGGCAGGCCGTGGAACAGGTTATATCTAAAGAAATACTACCCGTAAAGGTGGGTTAGATGAAGTACTTTAATGCAAGATATTTGCAAAATTTAATAAAATACAGACCAAGATATCAGCGAATGTCTCGCAAGTAGAAAGGCAAGAAATAAAGAATGGATGAATGAATAAACATGATTGAATGAATGGGACGAACCTTTATGGCGTACACCCTAGTTCGCGAATTATACTTCGTAAGAGGCAAATGTAAGACCTAAAGTGCATCATATAAGGGGGAATCTCTTAACATGGCCCAGGGAAAAGGTTACACCGCCCGGAACTCGGTTATGCAGATTTGGGGCCCATGAAAGCCTATCCTAAGAGATACCTTGGATTCCCAACTATATATGTAGGTTATACCCTGGTTGGGCGACCGAGGGTCTCTTTCAAGGAGTCAGCGTATGATCAAGGCGCCGAGGTACACGGTTGAGTCAAGAGTGCGGGGAGCATGGAACTTCCTTACCACTCTTGACAAGTCTTGGCGCATGCTGCACTCGGCCCGAAGAAAACTCCACTTAGGGTGCAGCCTTGTAACCATAAACTCTATAGGTATAAGGGATAAGAGGTGTCGAAAACAACTGGTTGTTGTTAAGACCGGATGGGAGGAGCTAGCCTTGTATGGCCGATGTACGCCTCCTTGAAGGGGCAACCAGGGAGATGATAAGGGCGGCACCCTCCATTAGGGAGCTGATAAGTGCCAAAGACGCAAATGTCATGAGGCTTTGTTTTTGCAAGGAAACTTAGGCTTGTCATATTTGTGCAATGATCCCGCAGAGGCAATAATACTAACGCAAGGGTAAGACGAGATCAATGGGTCCTTACATGAAAGTGTAAAGACGTCCTGCGATTTCGTCGCAAGACGACAATGTCATGGGGCTTTATTTTCGCAAGAAAGTTTAGGCCTGTCATATTGTCGCAAACAAAATATCCTGCAGAGGCAAAAATACTTGAAAAATGATAAGACAAGGTCAATGGGTTTTTACATGCAAGTGTAAGACGTCCCGCGACCTTGTCGCAATAAAGGGTGGCAGAGTAAGACCTTTACTTAGGAAGGTCAAACTTAGAAGACCATCAAAAATGATAAGGCAAGGTCAATGGGTCATTACATGAAAATGTAAAGGCGGCCTGCGATCTTGTCGCAATGAGAAGAAATGAAGTGAAATTCCTAATTGGAATGGTTTTACTTAATAAAAGGTTCCGTAAGCGAACATGCTCGCAAGATTATGTTCAAACATCTTAAATAAGAGAAAAAGGAGAAAATAAGGGGATTACTCGATCAAAGATTTAATCCTTACAAACAAAAAGAAGTTTTGACAAATTACAAAGAAAGCTTAATTCTCTGCATCAATATTATCCACTACAGAGGATGGTAGAGATCTTTCACCGCCTTTATCAGCTTCACCTTCACCGGTCGGTGGATTTTCATCAGAAATGTTTTCAGCACCTTCATTTTCGCCAGCTGGTGGATTTTCATCAGAAATTTTTTCATTCGGATCTTCGTTGACAACTTCAGTATTAGCGATATCTTCGCAGCTTTCATAGTCATAATCACTGTCAGGAGAATCAGGGACTTCATCATCACTTACTTCCAAAGGATCAACATGAATAGGATCAAGGGACTTAGACAATAAAATCTCATTCACAAGGACTTCAGCTTTGAGGGGGAATTGACGAAGCAACGCCTTTTGACGATTCTTACTATCTATGTCTTTACAGTAAGACATGTAATCAAATCTTCGTTCTGCACGGTCACGAGAACGAGCAAGAGAGGCGGCGAGTAACCCATTTTCTTTGCGAATCTTAGAGTAATCTGATCTGAGGGTGGAGATAACGAACGAAGCTTTTTCTCAGAGTCTGCATAACAAGTGCACAAGATTAGAAAAACTTTTACAGAGTATTTTTGGAATATTCAGGATAATTTAAGATTTTTTTGGAACAAATTAATAAATTAAGATAGTCAAATAATATGACTACCTTCCTTCTGAGAAGTAAGATGCCAATTAAAGCCGCAAAATTATTGCCCAAACAGTCCATGGCATCATCAAATGTATCTCCAACTAGGCCTTTCAATCGAGCTCGCAAGCTTTTTTCATTCGACACAAGTATGGAATTCTCGGTCACAAGGGTAGAGTTAGATTTTTCTAATTTGGAACATTGATCCTTGAATTGGTTTGCTTTTAGACTCAAGGTTATTCTACCCCGAATAAGTTTATCTCTCTCGGCAAAGAATTTCTTCAAGTTGGTTTCTCAAAGTGTGAATAGATTGTTCTTGTTCTTCACGTAATTTTTGACAAGCATCATATTGTTGCGAATAAGTCGCGACCTTGTTTAGCAGAGATCGCTTCTCCTGAGAAAGCGTCCCATTCTCATCTGATAAAGTTTGCAACTCCAAATTAGCCTTAGTCAAAGAGTAAGAAAGGCGAGATAAGTCTTTACTTAATGAGTCTTGTCAAGTAAATCAAAGTTTTCTTTAGACAAATTATCTATTTGATCAACAAGATACGTATGAAGATTATTCAAGAAGTTATATTGCTCCATCCAAGCATCTCTTTCAACTCGAACTTCTTCAACAATTGATTCCAACTGATATATCTCCATTATTCGTTTCGATTTAGAGCTTGAAGGGCGAACAAGAGCTTAAGTCGTAAAAAAAAAAAAAAAAAAAAAAAAAAAGCTTAAGGGGGAAGAGTATACCTTTTAACTCTTCATTCTTCTTGCGAAGAATATCACGATCTAGTGAGAGGTTGTGAAATTTTTTGATTTTCAAGATGGAGATTATTGCATCTAGCAAGTCATAGCTTGAAGATCACTTTTCAAAGACATTAATCTCTTGAACTAAGGATGCTTGCGAGATCCTATCAGACCGAGATGTTTACTTAAAATCTCGCAGACATCGACTTGGACAGATCGACGTAAGTCTTCTTGGCATCATTCACAAGGTCCGAGAGAACTTTGAAAGCCACATCTATTCCTTCCAAATTTTCTCAGCAAAGAAGAGGGATTTGCTCGGGTAAAGAAGGAAGAGACGAATCATTCTTCGCCAAAGGAACATCGTGAGAAGAGGAGATTTCAGAAAGGTAGTGATTGGAGGAATGACAGGGACATTGATGGTAGGAGAAGGAGTAAGTTCATTTGTAGTAGGACTATTATGAGGAACTTGATCTATGAGGAGTTGAGACATAGGAATATTGTCATTTGCGACAAGATTACCCCCGCGATGATTTCGCAACAGGAGAAGAAGGTGTAAATGAGGGAAAAGGAACATCAGAGTAACAGTTTAGAGTGGCGAGATCTTTTGGGAGTTTTGTCATTAGTTTTGTCATCCTGTGAATGGTAAATTAAGTAAGAGACAGAGGCAATGATATTGTTATTAAAAAGTAAATGCTTCTTAAAATACCTTATCACTCGCAGACTTTCTTTTAGAAACGGTATGTTTTGCTTGCGAAGAGGACTTTGGTTGCAGGGTGGATTCTTGTTGAGAAGCGGGTTTCGACTGTGAATCCAAAGAAAGAAGGGGGTTCTTCACGGTGAACTTGGTGCTTTGGTTTGTTCTTGCTAAAACAAAAATGGCGAAAAAGATTAAAAGGAATAAGATAATCTCAACAAGAGAAACTAATCACAAAATCAATCAACCGTAGAATCAATCGAGTTTGGCAAGAGTAACAAACCTGGATGCCATGGAAGTAATAGCAAATAAGAAATAGCAGAAGAATGATGAAGACGATGATGAAGAAGAATAACAGAAAAACAGTTGCAGATTTATGAAGGAGATGAAATAAAAGGAAAGAAGTGTTCTTCACAAAAGATCCTCCTATAAATAGGCAAGAAAATGTTATGACCGGATAACATTAAATGTACCGGTAAAAAGGATGGTTTTAAACACGTGTAAACGGTCATTCCTAGATTCACGGAGCTATGCTGAAGAAGATTTTTAATAGAAAACGAACGGCTGCGACAGTTCAAGAGGCATAAGTTCTCACAATATTCTCTTAAATACAGAGGAGACATAAGGAGAGGCGAGAAGATGTAGTATTCGAGTATCGCACAACATATTTTCTTATCATATGAGATTCAGTTATTTCCCTAACTCGCGAGAAGAGATTGCAAGATCCATTATTTTCCATAACCCATGAGGCAAGGAATGATATTTCATACATGCTTCTAAAAACTTCGGAACTTCGCCAAAGAATAGAGGCAAGTACGTACTTTTCAAGTCCAGTATTCTTTTGCTCGTTCCTTCATCAATAAAAATCAAAGACTACTACAACAATGTATTTTTTTCTTAAAGATCGCTCTTCAAGCAATATTCAAGAAAAAAGAGGCAAGATGTAGGATCAGAATATCGCGACAACAACACTTCGCGAAGACAATGGATAACAACATTTCGAGTGAGTCACAGAAGGTTAAATATGAATGACACACTGAATGACGATAGGAAGATATAAAATCTGGCGAAAGTTAAGAAGTATCGCGAGTATGAACATTTGTACGTCCGCGACATTTCGCGAGACATTCCCGAAAATAAAGGACAGCTTAGCTGTCATTCACTATGTATTACCCTATATAAAGGGATGAGTGAATCTGTTGTAGAGGAGGTTCCTTTTGAAGGAAAAAGCAGGTCATTAGGAGAGAGAAACGGAGAGAATGTTTGTAAGTTCTTAAGTGTAATTTCATCTTCTGGTGTAAACATTTCAAGAAAATTATTAATAAACATTCATAATTGTTCATCTATTATCTTTTGAATGGATTAGTTATACAAAATATAGTGAGGGGTGTATTGTGGGATTTCCTGCAACTACATTAGGGAAGGGGGAACCGATCCTATGAACATGTGCAGTGCATATAAGTTAGATACCAAATATACGTGGGGAACCGATCCTAGTACCTAGTCAGCCATATCTTTGGCAAGCTAGTGTAACTATGCACAGTACTCACATGGAGGTAGAACCGAAACTTTTTTTGGTAGAACCGTAAACCCATGAGTTGTGATTGAGTGGTACTTGATCAATCACATAGTTCTTGAAAGTCAGATGAACCAATTCTAAACTTGTTTGGAAGTGTGGTAAATCGGTTTCAAGTGAGCAAGCATGGAAAAGACTTGCAAGAGTAAGATGTCGACAACTTTGAACACGGTGCATTAATGCTTATTCTATATTGTTCAAAGATATTCCTTAACGGCTAAGAAGGAAGTAAATCCCAAGATCGAATTTATATAAGTTAAGAATCTTTTTAATTAAGGGTTTTTATTATATATGGAAAATAAGAATCAGTCATGTGCATTTACTAGTTAAAGATTTTCTAAGGAGATTTTGATCATATTTTTGAACAGTGCATTCACAGGAATTATGAAAACCGAATTTGGTGGAGTAATGAAAAATATCTTGAGTATATTTTCGGTTTTGGAAATTCCTTGGTGTCCAAACTTCCTTGTCTATAAATACTCTGAGTTTGCATTTCTAGCAAACTAATCCTGCATAACATTAGACTTACTCTTTTGTCTTTGTTACTGGTGAAGATGCCTATCGGAGAGGAGAGTAATCTAATTAGGTGAAATCTCTTACGGCCGCTCAATTTAAAGTCTTCTTTGGGATTGGGAAGCTCTAACGCGACCCGTTGGTGGGAAACTAGATATTTCGGTTTATCTTTAGTTTTCGTATTGATTTGATTGACTAACGGTGGTTGAACTTTGATTGCACCTAGTTTGTTTATGCTTGAGAATCTTCTCTTCTGATATAAGATTCACTCAATTTAGTTCAAGGTTTCGACAGGGATCTTTAGACTGTTGTTAGATCTAAAGACGATCTTGTGATAATCCATTATTAACAAACTCCGTTCTGTGTGTGATTGATCACAAGAGATTCAAGTAGTTGTGTGCAGGTGTTTATTGAAAATCTAAGAAGATTTGAAGACGAAGAAGATATTGAAGATTTCTGACTTGGTTTTTACAATCTTTGGTGTGCACAATACTTGTTTGGGAAAAAGAGGATCCGACTATAATTGATTTATCATTTTGGGTATTTTGATAGAATAGTTGAGGAAGATCGGCATCAATACGTTTCCTTGTGATTAAAGGTATTGATTGGCTTAATCATAACGATTGCCTTTGGGTGATTGAACATAAGATAGATCTTGGAACCTAGCAAAGGAGTTTATGTTAAGATAAACAAGGGAACCTTTGCGCAACTCATATCACTTGGTTGAAGAGATTTGATACCAAACAGATTTGTTGTTCCTTTACTGTTTGGAATACGATCCAAAGGAATTGGTCCAAGTACGTGACTTGTTAACAGGTTGGAGGCGTGGGAATACAGACAGAACTAGGTGAACTATAGGTTTAGTTGCTTGGTCTCAACTATACGAAGTTTGTTTATTTTGTATAGCGGCTTAATCCTGAGAGTATTCAATTCTGGACTAGGTCCCGGGGTTTTTCTGCATTTGCGGTTCCCTCGTTAACATAATCTTGCTGTGTCATTTAATTTATATTTCCGCATTATAATTGTTTTATTATAATTAAAGTAAATTGCATAAACGTTAATTCCTATTTACTTGATACGTGAATCCTATTGAGTTTGGTTAAGTCCTAACCTTTGTATCAAGTAAACACACTTTGTTGTTGTATTGTCTCGATCTCGTATCCATAGACGATCACACAAAGTGTGAACCGATTTGTTGTATTGTCTCGACTCAGTCCATAGACAATCAATTTCGGGGAAAGGACTTATAGGAAGGAAAAGTAACAGCTTGAGGTATATTTGGGGTACCCTCGCCTTTTCAATTGGTATCAGAGCAGGCAAACACGAAAAGATCTAACAATCTGTGTTTGGTGAGATCCATCCTATAAGAAATGAATCTCTTGCATGATTCAATTAACGTTTCACAAGATTTCAGTAAGACTCATTCTGGGTTTGACTTTAAAAAATGCTTAGAAGGAATGTCTTCTAAGAGCTCTACATACTCTTCTGAAAATATGTCCCAGTATTTTTCAAGAAGAGGTTAAGCTAAGCCCTGTGCCTACAATTGATGAGAGTGATTCTGAATCACTGGATGATATAGAGGATGTTGATTATGTCTCTTCTCAACTTGATGAATTAAGAAAGGAGTTTCTTTCATGTGCAACAGAACTTTCATTTGTGCTAAAGAGAGAAGGAAAACTCCTCAAAGACTTATGTCATATGAAAGATGAAAATGATCAACTCAAATGTGAACTCACATCATGTAAAACTGATCTAAACTCGTTTAAAGTCATGTCTTCGTCAAAGATTCAATCCTTATAAGCAAAGCTAAGGAAAAGTATTGATCAAGAAAAGAAAACAGAGCAGTTAAGAAAAACTTCCACTGATGACTACAACACCTTGAAAATCTCATATGAGTATGAGATAAAGACAGTTTCTAGAACATGTCAAAAGGATGAAGAATAATAAGTGTTCCTTAAAATCCGAACATCCGTTGGACATATCTTCTTTAGGAAGAAGCAGATCAGGATCAAGTTGTTCCTTGAAAAGAAAGGAGGATGTTGTCTATAAGAACACTAAAAAGGGTACCTCAGCTTGTAAAAGAAAATCTGTAAAAGATTACAAGATGTATCACTCATATCAGAATACTTCACGCCATCTGTATCATGAAAAGCGATGCTTTCGTTGTGGGGGAAAGGATCATGTTGTCCAGAATTGTGAACAACTTTCATATTCAAACCAAAAGGGGATGATCTCAGACTTAAAGCACAACATGAGATCATCTCTTGGAAAAAGCATATGTAAACCTGATTCGTCTAAATCAAAGGATTCTAGAGTGAATTCATCTTATGCTGATCATCTCATACGAAAGAAGAACCGGAAGACTAAGAAGTGGACACCAAAGAAGATCAAGGAAGCTGACAACACAAGAGCGCCTACGGTTAAGGTAATCCCTAAATATCTTGATGATAGTAATTTTTATGATAAATTTAGTTTATTGACAAAAAGGGATAAAATCCTTGATAAATCAGTTACGAAGAAATTCCTTGTTAAACATGGAAAGCTCATTCCAACTCATTCAGATACTTAATATCTGAGAAAAATACACTGACTCATGAAGTGCTCAAACTTAGTTTGATGAGTTCAGTTTATATTGTGAAATAGTTCAAAAAACTTGTATAGAGTTATGAAGATATTCACAGGAAAGCACTTTCCTAAAATTCTTAATAGTAAAAAATTTCGGTTTTTTCTATTAAGAGAGAATATTTGATTTCCTTAATCAATGAACAAGTTTTTAGTAACTATTGGTATATAAGTTTTCGGTATTGATAAAATTTCAAATTTCATGAAATCGGGGGTCATGGACAACTCTGATTACTATGCAAAGTTCTCTTCAAAAGTCTCAGAACGGTATGCTGAGAAGATGGTTTATAATTCTTTTGGTTCTCTAAATTTCAATGGAACCGAAACTGATTCTTATATGAATATGAATCATTTATCTTGTATGATTGATTATGAAAAGGAGTTTCGTAAGATGGCTCGAACATGTGCTGAAACCAAGTTGGAAGTTCTAATGTTGAAACGAAGTCTTGAAAAATCACTACTGGTTCAAGCTCAGATTCTCAAACAACTAGATTTACTCTCCAGAAGAGTAAACGAGGAGGAAACTAACTTCCACAAGGTTGAGGAATTAATCTTCAATCAAGGATCGCTTCAAGGAATTAGGAGAATTATTCATATTAAGCGAAAGAGATCTCAAACTTGTGAAGAGATCTGAATATAGAAAAATAGACATCAATTTTTGATTGCTTTCATTGATTGTATAAGTCTATTGAATAAAACTATTATGAATAAATTTATTTGATTTATAATATTTCTTGTGATAGTTTTTGATTTACATAGCCGGTACTTTAATGCTTTATTTATTTGCTATGTATGTGTATGAGATGTTTGATTTCGGTTTTATTACCTTGATATTCGATCTCATAATATGTTGTGTACCCTTATGGTTTGGGTGACTTTTTGATTTAGCAGGATTAAGTTCTAGACCAAGTTGGTAGGCTTTATCAAAGGATCATGAGGGATTCCTTTAGAAACAATATGTGAAAAAGTCACAATATGTTGAATCGGTTTTGGTTTAGCATAAAAGCATATGTGTTTCGACTGTTTTCAACTTTTGCTTGCAATTGTTAAAACTGATTTTCAACCTTTCTCTGGTAAAGGTTGGTTGTTGTTATTCTTTTGTTTTTGGCATGAGAATGACAACATAATGGTATTTCGATATCAATTCTCCCGGAAGAAGAAAGCGATGGAATCATATTTGGAGAAGTTGGATGCGAAATTGAGGTAACAATCTTGTTAGTTAATTGTTTTCCTGTGTTAAGAAAAGCCTATTTTTATTTGATATGTATATTGCTTTTGCTTAAACAAAAATGTTGGTACAATTGATGTTTTTATTCCATTATGTATGTATGGATGTGTGTGTGATTCAATTATTTCCGGTTAAGTATAACTTTTGTTATCTTACTTTGTTGTGTGATATCATTAGTTTAGGCTTACAAAATTTGGTGCAATTGCGGTGCTTTAATGTCTTTGTTAATTCAATTGCTTCCAGTTAAGTAAAACAATTGTTATTTGTGCTTTATTGTGTGGTATCAATTGTTTAAGCTTACAAAATTTCGGTGCAATAGTGAAACTTTGATTTATGTGTGTTGCTTCAATTGCATCTGGTTGAGGTGAATAATTATGCAAGTTGATTTATTGGTTTGTATGAATTATTTATGGCTTAACGAATGAATATGTTGACGGTACGAGTTGTTTAGTCCAATTCGATTCCGGATAAGATAAACTAAGTTAATTCTGATCTTAGTTAGACTTATCAAAGTGGAGGTTTCGGTTATTCAAGTCTAGCCGAAATCCTAAACAAGGAAATGCTAGTTAACTAACCTAGTATTTGGCTTGTTTGAAATCTTAAGGTCTAAGTTATATGGATAATTAGAACCTGATGAGAAAAATGGAGTTTATGTTTGTTTTGCTCTTATCGAATGAAGCGGTTGTATTTATACAATCAGTTTAGCAAAGGAACTAAGTTGCTTAGTTGATTTTTGGTTTGCTAAACTAGTTGGGAAAATTGCTTCGGGCAATTATTTCCATGATAACATATCAAAACGCGATTACTTTGTAGTTTCGGTTTTGATATTGGTTATCAAAAATGGTATGTGGAACCCTCATGCTTGACTCAACAGGTTGCAAGTCTGTAGTTGCAGGAAATCCTATACTACACCCCTCACTAGAATATACACAATTAAGTCATTTTAAGATGAATGATTATGATTTCTATTGATTGAATACTTGAATCTTTACAATATGAAATAGAAATGAGTTAAAGAATTACAATCACTCTAAAACTTTCTCTCTCCTCAAGACTTGCTTAACAATTCAAAAAGAACCCCCTCACAACAGACTGACTCAACCCTTTATATAGGGTAGTATACAGTGGATGACAACTAAGTTGTCCTTTATTTTCGGGAATGTCTTGCGAAATATCGCAAGTGTACAAGTATACAATCTCGCGACACTCTTAAACTTCGCCATATTTTCATATCATCCTCGTGTTCTGGATGTCGTCATTCGTTGCGTCATTTATTTTACATCCCCGCGACTCCCTCGCAATGTCGTCATTTATTAATCTCGCGAAGTATTGGCGTCGCGATATTCCGATCCTACATCTTGCCTCTTCTCATGTCTTCTCTGCGAAGAAGAGAATGTCATGAGAACCAATATTTTGAAATGCCGCAATTGTTCATCTTTATCTGTTTCATTCCCGTACGTTTACACGGAATTTATTACAGATGTTTCTTATTCCACTCTTTTCTTGACACGTCTCTTTCAACCGTTTATTCTTGAACATTCACGTCCCATCTCGCATTAAATGCATTTGTTTTCTCGAGGATTCTTCTCTCTATATATAGTTTTCTCACCCTTCTCTTTTTCTCTTTTATTTTCTCTCTGCAACTTTTCTTCAACTTTCTTCCTCTGCAACCTGCGTTTCTGCTACTGTAAATCTTCCCTTCTTTCTCTCTTTTGATCTTCAATTCTCTAATCATTCCCATACTCTAAGAATGGCTTCACTTGGTCGTACATACAAACCCCTTTATAATGAAGCTCAAAAGAATTTACAAGAGAAGGGTTTCATCTTATCAACTATTCCTGATCAAGAATCTTCATCTATACTTTCTGCAAAGTTGTTTTCTGATCATCACATAATCTCGCTAGGTCAAATCCTCGCAGGTCTTCCCATTCCTCTCTACAATCCCGAGATGCCTTTATTCTATGAAATTCTTGCTCATGAGAAATTCTCGCGAGCTATTTATCAATTAAGCGGTGATTGCATCCGTCTAATGCTTGAATTCGCCAACCGTGGCGCTGGTAAGGGATCTTTATATCCTGACGATGTCAAAGATCCTAGATTCGCAAATTTAGAAATAGTCACGGAGAAGTATACTGTAGAAAACTTTTTTGCAAATTATGAAGTAGTAAATATGAGAAATGATAAATCTCGCTGGGGTGCTCGATTGAAGAGAAAAGATAATATTTCCAGTGATAAGTTGCTTATGCAAGATATTAACTGGCACTCGGGCAAAAATAATGTTCCTCAGTACTCCAAAGATGAGAAATTGTGGGTTGTTCCTCTATTTTTGAGCGGACCTTATATTGCAGGCTCTCATACACTCCCTACGAATCTCGCAAACTATCATCCTTGGGAATTTAAGTGGCCCGAGAAGGAAAAAGAGGTAAATTTCCTATTTCAGGTTTGCTTTACGATATTTCCTTCCTCTTATATTTAATAGACTTGTAAAATTTTCAGATTGCCAAATTGAAAAAGAGTTATAAAAGACGTCCAAAGGCGAGTACTCTGGCGATACTCCGATCAATCACGGATGAAGTAAGAAATACTTTCTTTTGTTATTTTTAACAATATTGTTGCCTCTATTTCTTATCTTCATTCGTGTGCGAAGGTTGTTGAAGAAATTAACATTCCCGAAGCTGCGAAGGTTAAGGGCAAGAATAAAATCACTCTTCGCAAGGATAAATCTTCTGCTTCATCTTCTAAAAAACGGAAAATCCATCCATCTTCTCGTTCTAGTTCCCAAACCAGCGAGAGTTCTGACGAAGATGAAGATGAAGTTGATACTTCTTCTGTAAAGGAGAATCATTCGATCGAGTCTGCTATGGCGCAATTGTCTAGTGTCTTCTCCGATTCTATGAAAGGATTGGGAGATGATCATTTATCTGCTACTTGCGAAGCTCTCGCTAATATTTGAGATGCTCCCCTGCTAATGGATAATGATTCTTTTCGCGGAGTTTCCCGAACAATGACTCCCAGCTTCTTAAATGCACTCAGTGCTTTGGTATGTTCATATCTCTTTATTTCTCTGTAATTTCAATTATAAACCTTATCTTAACAATTTCTTTACCTTTCTTTATAGTCTGGGAGAGCTTCCATTGTTGTTGCCTCAGACCTCGAGAAAAGACGCAACAATCTTGAAAAGAAAAATCTTCAACTTAAAGAGAAGATCAAAGAACTAGAAATTGAAGTTGCGTCATCTCGCAAGAAGGATGAAAAAATTCAACAGTTGGAAGTTGAGTCTTCTTCCCAAAAGGACAAAATATCTACTCTTCAAAGTGCTAATCAAAGAACTTTACGGTATAACATCCTCTTCTTTTCTTCATTTCCACTTTGCCATTTATTTTTCTTTGCCTGACTCATCATTTTCGCAGACATTTATAATCTTTCTGATGAAGCCATCCTTCTCCATTCATTCCCTGAACCTATGGATGATGATGCTCTTCTCGCTCACCTTAATGAATCTTTAAGTAGTTCTTCAAACAAGATTAACTCCCTCTCATTAAATGAACTTCGAACCAAATCTCGTCTTTTAGAAATTGAACATAGATCTAGTTTAGGTCTAGCCAACCGATTCAAACATTTTTATCTTAGCTCTCAGGAGAATAATAATATTCTAAGGAAGAAAATTAGCAGCCTTATAGATGATAAGGATCGCATTGCTAATCAAGGGGCTCAAGCATTAGCGAAATTCCAAAAAACTATTCTTGAAGTCCAAATTGAACGAGATGAATCCCTTCGCCAGAATGCCATACTTAATGAGCGAGAAAATCAAATTCGTTCACTTCTTGTCATAAATAATGATGATGAATTCGCTTGGGCTGTGAAGGTTTTAGATAACGCCAAAAATAACTTAGGTGTTAGCGTCAGTCTTCATGCTGAGCATACTGCCTTGGTTAAAGACATGATTTCTGACAGAGAAGGTTGTTTACTGTTCTTCATTATTTTTCCGCTTCTTTTCTATAAAACTATTATTAAGCTGCTAACTCATTGTCATTTGTTCGCAGAATCTGAGAAGAGGTTTCAAACTAGGATCAAGGAACTTGAATCTGAGAAAGCACAACTTGCAAAAGACTTCTCTCTTCGCAATGACAAGTATTCTAAGATGAAGAAGCAACTACAAACTACTGTGGCGAATTTCAATAATGATGTTGTTCGTTTTCGCAACCAAACTATTGAACAGATTTGCAATGATCACAACATTCCTCTTTCTTCATATCCTTGTCTTCTCGATGAAATTCCTGAAAATATGCCTTGTTAAGATGTCTCTGATAGTGATGTAAGCGAAGAAGAAGAATCTGATAAAGAATCTGATGAAGAAGAATAAGTTGCTAGATTGTTCCATTTTCCTTTCTCTTCTTGCGATACTTGTACATTTATCCTTCTAACCTTCCATTTTGTAATCTCTTACTGTAAATCTATCATGTGAAAATAAATAACAAATTTTTATTCTAATCATTCCCATACTTGCCTCTGTTATTTATTTTCACATGAGATAAATCAAGTCGATAATCTTTAAGTAATGATACTTCTTCATTTCGCAACTGCTGTTGCTGATTCTTCACAAATAAATGAAGAAATTTAATCGTATTCGCAAGTTTGCTTACTCGATTTCTTTTTTTTATTTTATCATCATTTATGTTGAAATTCATCCTTGCGACAAAATCGCAGGACGTCGTTACATTTTCATGTAATGACCCATTGATCTTGTCTAAGGCTGCACACGGTGCGGTTCGGTGCGGTTATCGCTAAAACCGTTGTCCTAACCGTAAGTACTGCGGTTTTCATTTTAAGAACCGTAAATCAACCGTGGCAAAGAACGATTCGGTTTCAAAATCGAGCCGATTCGGATCGGTCGGTTACGGTTTTCAGAACGGTTTTCGTCCAAAGACATCAGATCTATAACTTCATCTCTAATAACTTGAAAAATATCAATTTTATTCACCGAGTTAATCGAGTTAATCATGGCAGCAACTTAATTCAACATCAATTTCTTCATTGAACCATGAAAACAAATCAATTACATCAATTCTAAACATTCCCAGATCTCTAAATTGCTTTGAAATCAACACATAGCAACTCAACTTAGTAACTCATCAAAATTGATAGTCAAAATAAATAAACAAACTAAAATTAAAGTTACAATCATTTAACACAGAGATTCAACAATAAATCAGAAAATAAAGTAAACCCAATAATTCGAATACATCTGTCTTGATCTTTTAAAAAAATCCCAATCGAAAGGTGATGGTGGTGTTGCAAAGCGGTGGTGGTGGTGATGATGGTGTAGCAGGTTGCCCTGGTGTTGGTGGTGTAGCAGGTGGTGTAAGTTCAAAAAGAGCAAGAAGAAAAGAAGCAATCACAGAAGGACAAGAAGAAGGTGGTGATTGTGGTGGTAATCGGTGATGATAAGTAGTTGCAGTGACCATAAGAAAAATCAAAGATAAAAAAGATAGAGGCAACTGTAAAGAAGTTGCAAAGAAGAAGAAAAAAAGAGATAGAGAGGCGAGCGACTGAGTATTTGATTTAGGGTTTCTAATATATATACTCTAGGGTTACTCATTTTAGACGGCTAGGATTGATCCTTATAGAAATAAATCAAGGGCCTTTAATAATCGGTTAATACGGTTCGGTTAGGGTGCGGTTATGGGTATAACCGTTGACCGAACCGTAAGTCTAACGGTTATCAAAATGAAAACCGTGACCGACCGTTGGATCATCGGTTCGGTGCGGTTTCGGTGCGGTTAGTGCGGTTTCGGTGCGGTTTCGGTTTTCGGTGCGGTTAGTGTGCAGCCCTAATCTTGTCTTATCATTGTTTTTGTGTGGTCTTATTTTGCCTTCCTAGTTAAAGGTCTTATTTTGCCACCCCTCATTTTGCATCAATATGACAAAGCCTAACAATTCTTGCGAACATAAAGTCCCATGACATTGACGTCTTGCGACAAAATCGCAGGACGTCCTTACACTTTCATGTAATGACCCATTGATCTTGTCTTATCATTTCTTTAGTATTTTTGCCTCTGCAGGTATTTCATTTGCGACAATATGACAGGCCTAAATGTTCTTGCGAATATAAAGCCCCATGACATTGCCGTCTTGTGACACTTATCGGCTCCCTAATGGAGGGTGCCGCCCTTATCATCTCCCTGGTTGCCCCTTCAAGGAGGCGTACATCGCCATACAAGACTAGCTCCTCCCATCCGGTCTTAACAACAACCAGTTGTTTTCGCAGCCTCTTATCCCTTATACCTATAGGGTTTATGGTTACGAAACTGCACCCTAAGTGGAGTTTTCTTCGGGCCGAGTGCAGCATGTGCCAAGACTTTCCAAGAATAGCCGAGACACTTCAAATGCCCCAGGCACTCTTGGCTCAACCGTGTACCTCGGCGCCTTGAGCATACACTCGACTCCTTGGAAGAGACCCTCGGGCGTCCAACCAGGGTATAACCTTATATATATAGTTGAAAATCCAAGGTATCTCTCCCGGATAGGCTTTCATGGGCCCCAAATATCCATGACTCAGGTTCCAGGAGCGGTGTAACCTTTTCCCTGAGCCATGTCAAGAGATACCCCCTTATATGACGCACTTTAGGTCTTACATTTGCCTCTTGCGAAATATCATTCGCGAACTAGGGTGTACGCCATAAAGGTTCGTCCCATTCACTCACTCTTTCATTTTTGTTAATTCATCCAATCATTCATTTTTGGTTTTCTCTTGTTATTTTGTTTGCGAAGCTATCGCACAATCTTGCATTGTTTATTCATTTTTGATTTTCAATTCTTCAATCAAATTTTCATACATTCTTGATGACGAGATTCTCGCGTATTTCTTCTTCAATTATTGTTTCTTCCTCTTACTCTTGATATGCCTTTATCATTGATTTTGATAATAATGATTATTCATTTCTTATACTTTTGCTCCTGCTGCTCTCTGCCTCTGCACCATTCAAACCTCTTAATGATTCCTTTCCATCATGATTTTCCACTGTTTTCATACACTTGCTTCGCGATGCATCTTCACCTCTTGTATCTATGGTATCCACCATCAACCTTTCTCTTCTTTGTTCATCTTTTATATTTTGCTTCCAGCCCTTTCTTTTTGCAGCTCTTTCCTCGCAACTTTCCACATCAATCTCATAGTATTTTTGTCCTTCCATCCAGTCTCCCTTTATAACTCCAACACCGCTAGGATGAGGAAACTTTATACACTGATGATAAGTCGACGCTACACCCATAATTTCATGCAACCAAGGCCTTCCGATCAATGCATTATAAGGGGATTCCACACCGACTACACAGAACAAAATTTCAGTTGATAATCCTTGCAAGGGTATTCTCATATGAACTTCTCCTTTAGGCTTATTCGCTGTGCCATTGAAACCATATATTTTATATGTCGAAGGTATCAACTCTTCATCCTTCTCACCCATAGTCTTGTAAGTATGGTAAAAAAGAATGTTTACCGAGCTCCCGTATCAATTAAGATTCTATTGATCGCCCAGAATTTTCTCGCTTCATCATCTTCGCCATCTACAGGTTTTGGATTAATTTCCAATTTTACGACTAATGGGCTATCATGCGTCTCTATGCCTTCAAGAATCTCTTCTGCAGTGAAAGAAATAATCTGCATTTGCCATTCTTTTAACTGCGATGTCTTCGCGATGTTCATCACTTCTCTATTATCGGCATCCCTCGCAAAAACCCTACTGAGAATATTATCATGAAAATCTTCAATTGCTCGGTATGAATGTACAATGGAGTTGCAAAACAAATTTTTAGCTTTCGTTCCAACTTCTATTACGAATGTTTCTTTCCCCTTTGCTGAGTTTGTCCTATGCATTTCTGGCGGTGGTGGTAACGGTTGAACCTTCTCTTCACTTTTTAGAAAATGATTCAGCTTTCCTTGGTCAATCATTCGAGGATGATTCTTTTTATATTTCTGCAGTCATTTGTTAGGTGTCCATGAAAGCGGTGGTAAGAATGTAACTCGTGACTTCTATCACTTGGTGGTGGCTCATTCCCCATGTTCCATGGTGCAGGTATGTTTTCCATCAAGAGTATAGCTTCCCATATTTTTTCCACACTAGTATTTAGTGGTGGCATTTTGATTTCCTCCCATACTACTCTGTGACTTTGCTGCCCTCCATGATAATTCCGCCTTCGACCTCCATAAGTTTCTTGCGGATGATCAAGTCTTTGAATTTTTTTATTGCCGCCACGGTTGTAGTAGTTCCTTTCTCTTTCAAATTCTTCGTGATCACGGCTTCCCATAGCTACTATCTTTGGTTGTCCATCATCTATTACCCTTTCTTGGTGCCCTTGCGAAGTGCTCGCTACTGTGTTTATCAATTTGGGTAATAAGCTTGCATTCGCATCATTTGAATTTGTATTCGCAACTGGGTATGATTCCATCTCATTTTGCCTTTCTTCTAGAGCAATATATTCCTTCTTAAGTTCTCGCAACTCAGTCATTTTAATTGTATTCTTGACTCTAAAAATTTGAATAAATAACAAATTGGTTGCGAACATAGCGTTTATGAATGATAGAATAAGATATCTTTCATCCACTCGCCCAGCCATTTCGCTACACATTGTCTTCCACCTCACAGTTAAGTGTCTCAAACTTTCACCAACTCTTTGTTTCAGCCCAAATACATCTTCAATTCCTGGTTGCGAGGAGTTGTTACTTATATATGCCCCTAAGAATATAGCTTGTAAATGGTTGAATGACGTGATTGTGTTTCTTGGTAAACCCTCAAACCATTTCAGTGCTTCTCCTGTTAAACTTGATGCAAAATATTTGCACAATATGGCGTCATGATTTTCCCATTGTAGCATACATCTCACATACGCTTTTATGTGTTGTATTGCGCAAGTTGTTCCATCAAAAATGCTGGTTAATGCGGGTAAATTGCACTTTGGGGGTATTCCTCCTAACTGCACCTCTAGTATAAAGGGGGTTTTCGCAGCTTCTTCGATGGCCTCATCCAATTGTCTTCTTCCTCCTCCCCTTTTATTGTTCAACATTCCTCTCATCTCTGCCAACTCTCTTAAGATTTGTTCATTTACATCAGGATTCGAATTTATTGGTCTTTTTAGCTCTGCCTCTCTCCTTCTGCGTTCATGTCTACTTTGGTTTTCTTGTTCAGCATTTTCTTCTCTTCTTTCTCTGCGACTTTCTCGTTCATCTCGTTCACAAATTCGCACACCATTATATCTATCATTTTCTCTTCTTGGTTGTCTATCAGTTCTCCTTTGTATTCTTTCATATTCTTCATTGATATTTCCATTGTTGCGATTTTGCTCGCGCCTTCTTTCTCGATTGTCATGATTGTTCTGTCAAATTGCTTCCTCCAATTCTCGTTCTTCCATTTCTACTCTTAATCTTTCCCTTTCGCAAGCTAGACGCGCTTGTTCAATATAATGTCTTTCGATATCATCTTCAATCTCCTTTTGTTTCCTCCGTGTTTCTCTCCCATGTAGTATTCTTCTTCCTTCTTCCTGATTTTCTTCACCAATTGGATTATTCTCACGCCTATTTTCTTGATTTCCGTCATTTTGGCCATTCTCAGAAATCTCGGGACGTGGAATACACATCACTTCCTTCTTTCGCAAAGATCCTTCACCGAGATTTGGCTCTTTTCTAGATTTTCTTCATTAACATTTTCTACAGGTAATATTCTCCTCATATCATCTCTAACCGATCTTGATATTGACTTGGTATTACTTCTCGACCTTCTATTCTGCAACCTCATATTTTCCATTCTTAACTCATGGTTTTGCCTTGTTAAATTTGCACGTTCTTCCGCTTCTAACCGCCTTTCTTCATGTATTGTTTGCCTCAAAGCTTCTAATGCTGCGATTTCTTCATTTCCACGAATTGTTTCTCCCATCTCTTCTCTATTTCTCTCCTCTTGTCCATTATTTATCAATTGTTGCACTTCTTCTCTATCTCTTGCGTTTATTCTTGATGGTTCACCTACTTCATTTCTCCTTTCTCCAGCTAATCTCCTGCTTCTTCTAACAGTTGTTGGTTGTTCTGATGCATTCCTTCTTCTAGCCATTTCTCAATTTCAGTAAGTTGTTGAAAATTATACGAAATTTCTTTCTTGTTATTCCTGATTCTTTCAATTCACAAGGTTGATCTCTACTCAATCCCTGTTTCTAGCGCCATTATGTAGTTGCAGGAAATCCTACACTACACCCCTCACTAGAATATACACAATTAAGTCATTTTAAGATGAATGATTATGATTTCTATTGATTGAATACTTGAATCTTTACAATATGAAATAGAAATGAGTTAAAGAATTACAATCACTCTAAAACTTTCTCTCTCCTCAAGACTTGCTTAACAATTCAAAAAGAACCCCCTCACAACAGACTGACTCAACCCTTTATATAGGGTAGTATACAGTGGATGACAGCTAACATGTCCTTTATTTTCGGGAATGTCTTGCGAAATATCGCAAGTGTATAAGTATACAATCTCGCGACACTCTTAAACTTCGTCATATTTTCATATCTTCCTCGTGTTCTGGCTGTCGTCATTCGTTGCGTCATTTATTTTACATCCCTGCGACTCCCTCGCAATGTCGTCATTTATTAATCTCGCGAAGTATTGGCGTCGCGATATTCCGATCCTACAAAGTCTATTTTGAGATTTGTAAGATCCTTTTCGTGTTGTCCTATATTTGTTCGTTTCTTTGTCATTTTTGAGGCAGAAAGGGGGAGAAATATATGGAGTAAACAGGTGATGCTGGTATCAATTTTATGGTTGATTGGTGTCACTAGGGAAGAGGACAATGGTGCTTGAACGTTTATCTAACGAATGAGGAAAAGCATAGACTAAGGGGGAGTAACATATCATATGATTGGGATAACAAAGACGTGCGGATTGAAAATCTACCTATCTCACCTTTAGGGGGGAGTATGAGCTTTGTTATTATAATGTCAACAGCGGCATTTTAAGGATTGAATTAATGCAGGTTATGTGCTGTTGAATTCGGGAATCAAGCGTATGTGTAATGAATTCTTGTAATATGTTTATCCATATGATTGTAAGAGTTTTGTCACTAAAATTGACAAAGGGGGAGATTGTTAGAGAATTGCTCGGTTGAACCCACCAAGCGTTGGTATGTCAAGTTTGGTTGTCGTATTTTAGTGAGCCAAAACTCATTTAAGAGTCGCTTGATTTAAATGTACTAGAGACAACTTCGTATAGGTTAGCTTGAAAGTATTAGGATGAGACATTACAAGTATTGTGAAGACTTGAAGAAGTGAAGAAGTGCGGAGCTACAACGACAACATCATCCTTCCACTTGAGATTAGTGATATTTGACTTGAACTGTTTCATTCCCTAACGTATCTCTCAAGTCGTGCATATTGAAAACATAAAACTGCGAAGCATAAACACTCTAGATAGACATAGTATTAAGGAATACAATATGAAGTTTCTTGCTTAACCATTAAACTTTGTATATAAGACATCGACATAATCGTATGAATGCTATTGTGATTATGTATGGGTATGAGGTGAGGATTTCATCCTAGGGAACAATGTTTACATGTGTTCTAAGGAAGTAAGTTCATGATATGTGTTGTGAACCGAAAAGGAAATCGCCAGGCGTTATTGGGGCTGTTCTTCATTGTATATCTTATGAACGACCAATATGTGTGATTAGTAAAACCGCTCATGACTCGGTTGTGTTCTTGGTAAAACTATTCACATGAGGCCTGACTTATGTATTGGTATGACTTTTATTAGTGAAACCGATCTTAAGTAATCACCTGGGGTATGATCGGGTTGTGAGTGTCTGAACTTATTACTGGGAGAAGGGAAACCGATCCTAGTAAAAGGTGCAGTGCATTACAAGGGGAACCGATCCTTGTATGAGGTGCAGCAAGGTTTATGGAATAAAGGGGAACCGATCCTATGAACATGTGCAACACGTTTTTGGGAAGGGGGAACCGATCCTATGAACATGTGCAGTGCATATAAGTTAGATACCAAATATATGTGGGGAACCGATCCTAGTACCTAGTCAGCTGTATCTTTGGCAAGCTAGTGTAACTATGCACAGTACACACATGGAGGTAGAACCGAAATTTGTTTTGGTAGAAACGTAAACCCATGAGTTGTGATTGAGTGGTACTTGATCAATCACATAGTTCTTGAAAGTTAGATAAACCAATTCTAAACTTGTTTGGAAGTGTGGTAAATCGGTTTCAAGTGAGCAAGCAAGGAAACGACTTGCAAGAGTAAGATGTCGACACACTTTGAACACGGTGCATTAATGCTTATTCTATATTATTCAAAGATATTCCTTAACGGCTAAGAAGGAAGTAAATCCCAAGATCGAATTAAATAAGTTAAGAATCTTTTTAATTAAGGATTTTTAATTATACATGTAAAATAAGAATTAGTAATGTGCATTTACTAGTTAAAGATTTTCCAAGGAGATTTCGATCATATTTTTGGACAATGCATTCACAGGAATTATGAAAATCGAATTTGGTGGAGTAATGAAAAATATCTTGAGTATATTTTCGGTTTTGGAAATTCCTTGGTGTCCAAACTTCCTTGTCTATAAATACTTTGAGTTTGCATTTCTAGCAAACTAATCCTGCGTAACATTAGACTTACTCTTTTGTCTTTGTTACTGGTGAAGCCGCCTATCGGAGAGGAGAGTAATCTAATTAGGTGAAATCTCTTACGGCCGCTCAATTTAAAGTCTTCTTTGGGATTGAGAAGCTCTATCGCGATCCGTTGGTGGGAAACTAGATATTGCGATTTATCTTTAGTTTTCGTATTGATTTGATTGACTAACGGTGGTTGAACTTTGATTGCACCTAGTTTGTTTATGCTTGAGAATCTTCTCTTCTGATATAAGATTCACTCAAACTATTTCAAGGTTTCGACAGGGATCTTTAGACTGTTATTAGATCTAAAGACGATCTTGTGATAATCCATTGTTAACAGACTCCGTTCTATGTGTGATTGATCACAAGAGATTCAAGTAGTTGTGTGCAGGTGTTTATTGAAGATCTAAGAAGATTTGAAGACAAAGAAGATATTAAAGATTTCTGACTTGGTTTTTACAATCTTTGGTGTGCACAATACTTGTTTGGGAAAAAGAGGATCCGACTATAATTGATTTATCCTTTTGGGTATTTTGATAGAATAATTGAGGAAGATCCGCATCAATACGTTTCCTTGTGATTAAAGGTATTGATTGGCTTAATCTTAACGATTGCCTTTGGGTGATTGAACATAAGATAGATCTTGGAACCTGGCAAAGGAGTTTATGTTAAGATAAACAAGGGAACCTTTGCGCAAGTCATATTACTTGGTTGAAGAGAGTTGATACCAAACAGATTTGTTGTTCCATTACTGTTTGGAATACGATCCAAAAGAATTGGTCCAAGAATTGGTCCAAGTGACTTGTTTACAGGTTGGAGGCATGGGAATACAGACGGAACTAGGTGAACTATAGGTTTAGTTGCTTGGTCTCAACTATACGAAGTTGGTTTATTTTGTATAGCGGCTTAATCCTGAGAGTATTCAATTCTGGACTAGGTCCCGGGGTTTTTCTGCATTTGCGGTTTCCTCGTTAACAAAATCTTGCCGTGTCATTTACTTTATATTTCCACATTATAGTTGTTTTATTATAATTAAAGTAAATTGCACAAACGTTAATTCATATTTACAATTGATACGTGAATCCTATTGAGTTTGGTTAAGTCCGAACCTTTGTATCAAGTAAACACACTTTGTTGTTGTATTGTCTCGGTCTCGTATCCATAGACGATCACACAAAGTGTGAACCGATTTTTTGTATTATCTCGACTCAGTCCATAGATAATCACTTTCGGGGAAAGGACTTATAAGAAGGAAAATTAATAGCTTGAGGTATATTTGGGGTACCCTCGCCTTTTCAGAATGAAAATTTGATAGGCCGCAATTAAGTGGTATAAGCCCCAATTTAGCCAGCATAAAGTTAGCTCGGGATTATATTTATTATATTATGAGTATAAATAAATGGGCACTGGTTGAGACATGTAACAACATCAGAGGTTACTTTGAAAACATGTGGTTGAAATTACATTAATGTTCGGTTGAGCCGTAGAGTTTTGTACAAAAAAAAAAAAAAGCATATCAGTATTAAAAAAAAAAACAAATTAGTTGTCATTAAACTTTGACAATTAAAATAGCATCGTAAAACCATAAGATAGTAAGAGAACAACGGATGCTCATTTGAAGTTATTGTAATCGCAGGAAATCCTACAATACACACCTCACAAGAATTCATAATATCTAACACATATTTAAGATCAATAACCAATCTCTTTATTAATTGAGTTAGAAATTTTACAAGAAGGAAGTGAAATCAAGAATGTTATTTCTACTCTAGACTTTCTCTCTCCTCTAAACTTTCTCTCCACTCTCCAAAAAGATCTCTCCCTTTCATAAGCCTATTCGGCTCTTTATATAGGACATTACATAGTGGATGACAGCTAAGCTGTCCTTTATTTTCGGATCTGACTTGCGACATTCTC